>JAASGT010001174.1:0-10568 GCA_023334315.1 Globisporangium alternatum | reverse complement strand
GTCTGGTGGTCGTTTGCGCTTGGTGGACTTCATCGCTGGCGAGTGAATTCGAAAGTGATCGATCTGCTGACAGAAAAAAGGAAAGAGAGTTCAGTGAATGGTGTCATTCTGGATTTCGTAGTGCTTGATGTTTGTAGACCAAAGTGCAAACAACGTTTGTGATGGATTCACTGATACAGCTGGCGCACAATGACACATGGACTGCTCTTATTGGACAATGTAGTGGGTGTCACTGAATGCAGATGATTTATATACTCAAACTTTGGCAAAAGTCACATACTTGGGCATCTTGTGATGCTGTTCACTAAGATACCAATGTTAGCTATATTACCAATGTTGTGCATCAATGTGGACCGACTTTGACCATGTTTTTCAAAATAATTACACAACTCAGTGTAAAACTGTGTAAAATTGGTATCTCTCGTGCGGCCGCCATGAGCTTCGAGGAGAACATGACGGCGTTCTACATGGCGTTCGCGGAGCAGAAGCTGGAGCAGATGTGTCAGGCGCTCAGCAACATGCGGCTCGTGGTGCAGGACGACCGTGTGGAGCGAAACGCGCGCGCGCCGCACGAGCAGGAGGACGCCGACGTGCGCGAAGAGGTCCAGAAAGCTCACATCTCATACGTACTCACTTCTCTATGCTGGATGACTGATAGTCGCTCACACGCTCGCTCTGTATATACTGCTGCAGATGCTGCTCGCGTGCGAGATGAAAGCGCAGATGATGCAGAGCACGGCGCTGCAGCAGCTCCAGGCCACGTGCTCCACCATGAGCCCCGACATCGACCAGGTGCTCACGGCGTTCTTCCTCTGCACCGAGCTGGGCGCCGAGACCGAAGCCGTGGCGACGTTTGAGAAATGCCTGTCGCGCGTGTTTGAGACCCAGGCGCGCGCGAGCTTTGACCGCGTGTGCGCGTTCAAGCGGACGGCGTCCGTGAACGAGAACGGCTACATCGACCGCGGCTTCTACGTGGAGGCCGTGAGCGAGATTCTCACGGGCGCCACGGACATCATGAACGCCGTGGCGGACGTGACTGCGAATGCAGTGACGTTACTACAGGTGCTGCGGCCGGTCCACGCGATCTGCGGTGAGATCATCCTGGAGATCGTGCACATGTACGAGATCGACGCGCGCATGACCGCGTGGGAGCGCAAGGCGCTTGCGCAGGCTCGTCGCCAGCCTGGAGACGGCGGCGAAGACGAAGTGGAGGCCGACGAGAGCTTGCAGATGGTGGACCTGTTTCTGGACGAGACGTCGTTCCTCATCCGCATCATCATGAGCTACAGCAGCTTCCTCAGGACGATCTGCGACGGACTGGATGGCGAGCGCGGAAGCAGCTTCCAGGTCAAGATCCAGGAGCTCAACGGCGTGTATCTCATCCTCGAGCGCTTCTACGTGGTGCAGTCGGTGCACAAGGCCACGGCTATTGCCGAGGCCCAGGAGCTTGAGCCCAACGTGTTCGTCTCGAGCATTGTCGAAGACGTCTCGTTTGTGCTCAACAAATCGTTCTTCCGCGCCTCGCAGTGGTAAGTGTAGCCATGTCTGTTGCGTATCTACTACTTTCTGCGATCAATGCTGACCACTCATTTGTTTGTATGCACACTAATGACAGCATGAACTACCACACGGCACTCTCGGTGGTGATCGCGATCGTGGATGCGCTCGAATCCATGTACCTCCCGTCGATCCTTGAGCTGCCCAAGCGCGACTTTGTCATGCCGCTGTCGTCATCCGAGCCACAAACTGCTTTTCATCCTGACACCAATGGTGGTGACGACAATGATGAAGGCGAATCAAAGGAAGTGTCGTTCTCGGACATGCTGCTGCAGGCGGTGGACGACGACCTCGCGCGCTCGCTGCAGGACGAGGCGAAGCTCATCATGGCGATCAACTCGGCGTTCATGAGCGGCGAGTTCGTCGAGAGCCTGCAGCTCAAGATCGAGGACTTCTCAAGCGCGTCATTCCCTCACGAGGCCAACATTGTCGAGTGCCTGCCCAAGCACATCCGCGAGCTCACGGACGTGTTCCGCTCGGTCGTAGACACGGAGATCCAGGAGATCCTCTCGCGTGGCATCCGCAAGCGCATGGAGCCGCTCGTGCAGGAGCTCGTGGCCGACAAGTTCTCATACGTGGTCACGTCGGCGCAGTACGACGCCTTCGGGCTCCAGGGCTCGCCGCTCAACAAGATGCTCGAGCACGAGGTGATGCGCAACAAGGTGCTGCGCCGCTACGAGCGCGCGCTCTGCGCCTCGCCCTTCGAGGCGCTCGTCGCGTACTTTGTTGAGGACCTCACGCAATGGCTCGAGCGCGCGCTGCTGATGACGCGCAAGCCTTTCAACGACCTCGGCGCGCTGCAGCTCGAGCGCGAGGTGACCGACATGCTCACGCGCGTGTCCGAGTTCGTCAAGCACACGAGTCTGCGTGCGGCCTTCACGCGGCTCTTCCAGGTCGTGCTGGTGCTCAACCTCATGGACCCGCTGCACATCGTCGACTACTTTGGCAGCGCGCTCACAGAGGAGCTGAGCGTTGCCGATATGGAGACACTGCTGCGTATGCGCGTGGACTTCAAGCAGGACACCGTCGCGCGCGCTGTGGCTCAGATGCAGAGCGCACTCGTGGCTGCAAAGCACACGTGATATAAGAGATAGCCTGGACGAGCAAAAGAGAGAGACCTAAAGGTTGTGTGGCCAAGCTGAGCGAGTTTGAGAGAGCAAAGCGTGAGATTGTTGATATTTAAGAGAGAGAGAGCCTTGCGCACACAAAGAGTTACAGCCTCGCTGCTGCTGGTTCATCAAGAGAAACTGGGGTGAGCTGCTGGTTTAGCCGAATGCGCCGGTCGGGAGCTGCGCCATGTGTTCGTCACTATCTTCGTCGCTTCCGCTCCCGCCCGCAGAGCTCAGGGACTCGTTGTCGTCATTTTCCCCCTCATCATCATCGTCGTCGTCGTCATCCTCATCATCATTGTCGTCGTCACTGACACTTCGATCACCATCGCCATCGTCATCAGCCGCCGCTCGCTTCTTGGCTGCTGCTTTCTTCTTCTTCGCATTATTGCCAAAGAGCTTCTTGGCGCGTGGAGTACTGGGACGAACCCCTGATCCACCGTGACCTGCTGTGGCTGGCGACCGCTCTTTCGCAGGTGGTTTGCGCTGCTGGGGAGGCGTCGGAGTGCTCTTCTTCTTCGTCGCTGTCGCTGGCTTCTTCTTCACGAACTCGGACGAGTTAGGTGAAGAAAGCTCTGCGCCAGTAGTATGGTCAGCTTTGGGCTTGGGAGGCGTCTTCTTGCTCGGCGTCTCGTTCTTCGGCTTTGGGGTTCGCGGCGCCGCACTCTTCTTCTTGGTTGGTGGTGCTTTCGCAGACTTCTCGCTCTCATCGCCGTCTCCAGTGGCGACGTCAACTGTAGCTGGCGGCGCCTTCTTCTTGACTGGCGACGCACGCTTCTTCTTTGGCGCAGGAGCAGTAGCTGACTCGAGATCAGCAGCAGCAAGTGCTGAAGACACTGGTGGTTCACTTGTTGCCTTCCGCTTCTTCGGCTTTGACTCTGTGGCGCCACTAGTACCAGCGCTACTCACCACTAGCTTTGCAGCAGCAGCTGGGGCCAGTCCGCCCGTGAGCGAGTTCCTGCGCTTCGCTGGCGTGCGTGGCAACGCATTGGAAGTGGCACTGGAGCTGCCAGTGGGTTTGCCGCCACCTGTCGCTTTCTTGGCAGCACTGGAAGGCGGAGCTGGTGTTGACGGGTGCTTCTTGGTCACTGCTGACGCTCGATGCGGCGGCTCTTCAGCCTTCACTTGCGGCGTGTAGTGAGTGCGAAACTTGCCATTCCAGACCTGTTCAACACGCAGTGAGCCAGGTCACGAAAACTACTGAGAACGCCATAGTGGAAAGTAGCACACACAAAGTATCAGAAGATTTCAGTCCTCACCTCCTGTTCGTCGTCGCTCAACAGCTTCCACTGCTTGATCAGCTCAGCGCGGAGCTCGCGTCTCGACGCCTACCACACAAACGCAGACAGCCGACAGCAACGAGTCAGGCGACCTCTTGTGCTACGTTGTTTGTTCAGCATCGTGACATTACCTCGGGTTGCTGCTTGCGCGCCGCGCTCTTTGTCTCCTCTAGAAACACCATCATGCCGCTTTCGGGCATGCGCAGGAACTACATTAGAGCATCCCATACACAAGTCAGGCTTCTCATCCTCACAGCCAGGTTGCTTGTTTAAACAGAGCCGCACCATTTGCATCCTGCGGGCGCGGATCTCGGCGTACTTGTTCACCAGCACCCTGTGCAACAGCAGCATGAGCAGCAGATAGCGTTCGAGTCAATACGCATTCAGGGCTATACGTCCCGCAGCTTTGATACCACGCACTGCTGGCACTCGGTCTCGAACTGGAGCTGCTCGGTGGCGTCCTCGTAGGCGGTCGCGAGCGCCAGCAGCTCGTGCTGCTCGACCACGAAGCGCGTCTTCAGGTCGCGGAGCTTGGTCGACCATGAGACTCCGACTTCCGCGTCATCCGCAGACCGCATCGCCACTGCCGGGGGCCCCACGGGCGGGCCCTGGGGCGACGACGCGAGCGAGTCCGCGGCGCTGATGAGCTGCGCCACGTCCATTTTTGTCGGGCTGTTTGTTTGTGTTTGCTTTGTAGCAAATATATAAAGGTATATAGCGTTACTTAAAAGGGATTTATTAAAAAAATTCTCTTTTAACTTCCAGAAGTTAATGTTTTTTTCCAAACAGCATACCCTTTCATTTTCGTTTGAAGTCGTTGTCCTCAGATTTCAATTCTGGATTCTATCTTTTAATATGCATATTTATATACAAAGATCAAGTCAAATGTCCATTTCGGATGGTCGGATGAAACCTCCTGGGAAAGGCAATTTTCTTGCTATTGTAAAATTCCGTTATTTAAACTTGCGTTTGTATGCAAAACCTTCTTTTGGAGGGTAAACTCGTATAGAAGAACAAGGCTGTTCTTGAAAACTAATGTTATTTCATGAAATTTTTGAACATTTATTTTTCGAAAAAACTGGGATCTTGATGGTCCTCACGACGCCATCCGCTTGTACGGTGGTCAGCGCTTCTTTCTGGGCAGAAAGTGAATCACACAGGCACCAGCGTCAGGATGTGCGCAGTCCCAGCAGCCACAGAGGGCGCCCAGATGGTCAACACGCCCCTGCTGAGTGCGCAACGTGGCCGGTCCTTTACGGATGCCTCGCATTAGATAGCTCACGCTTGCAGAGCTGCTGTCTGCCTGGATATTTTCCAATACCCAAGCTCAGAGTTGAATCGACACCGACTAAACGCAGCGATCCACCGACAGACTAGAGACTCAGTACGTCGTTTGGTTCCCAGGCTCCAGCAGCGTAGAGCCTCCGGGTACACGACTGAAATGTCGCTGCTCGCATTACCAGCTAGCAGCACCAGAACGAGCTGCCTCTGCTGTCAGCAGGCATTCATTCAGCAGATCGCGCATTAAACAGCAGTCTGCACCAGTCAAATGATCCGGTTCGTGAGCAGCGCAATGCTCGGAGTGCTTGTAGCTCTTGCGTGTTCACTCGCAGCAGCACAGCAGCCTCAATACGTGAACACAGCAGCAGTGCTTGCTTCTGGCACTAGCACCAGAACGACTGAGACGCTACGTCCATTGACGGTGTCACCGTCGTCGCAATCCTACAACCTGCTGCAGTTCCGCCTGCTGCAAGACAGATTCGCCCGCGTTCAGCCAGCTGAGGCACTTTCAACGAGTCTTGAGACCGCCGTCCAAGCCGCAGGTGTCGGCACGTTAGCTACTAGCAGTAAAACATAAGTCCCAGAGTCGATGGTGGCAGTCGGCTCGAACATTCTGACCCCAGCTCATCCCAGCGTCCCATCGATATCTGCCAATCTCAGCTCCGATGCTCCGACTACTGTCTCTCGAGTTCCAGAGCCTGCTGCTCTAAAGTCTGCTGTCCCCGATACCAGAGCACCACGTACGAGTACACCAATTGCTCAAGCGTTACTAGAAGCGCCAGCTTCACAAGCGACTGTCAAACCATTTAGCGCTCTCAGCGAGACCCCATCGTCACGACCAGTGACGACAGCTCCGGCGCCGACCATCCTGCAGAGTAAAGCTCTAACTTTGACAGGTGTCGAGGAGGTTGACGCGACTATGGATCAAGGGCTCGAATCTCAAACGCCTCAGATTTCTCCGATAACAATGCCACCTGCTACGTCGACGCCAGTACCAACTCTTGCACTACCACCAACTCTTGCACCAACGCCTGAACCTACTCCAGCACCTACGCCAGCGCCGATTCCAACGCCAACACCAACAATTGCTCCAGCACTGGTTCAGACCATTACTCTGTCTCCACCGACAACTCCAGCTCCAACACCAACGACCCAGCGCCGTCACCCAACACGCAGATAGGAGGAGGCGCACCTTCGTTTCAGATCACCATGTCAGCATCGTCAGTCTCAGCCTTAGCTTCAGTTGCAGCTCCAGCTTCAACACCACCCAAGCAGAAGCGCGCAGTGTTTCTAACGGGCTTTAGCAAGTACGCTGGAATCGACGACAACCCGACGCAGCGCTTCGTGGAGCACATCGCCGGCGATGGCACCGTGACCGACTCGCGCGTGCTCGAAGTGTCTGCTGCAGGTAAAGAAAACAGTTTCTCTCCATCCTGTGATGGACAGTTTGTGACGATGGTACTGCACGTGCCGCCATTCTCGTCGATCCCGATGGACGAGCAGTTCCGCTTTGTTCACAAACTCATCGAGCTGTTTGCGAACATGTAGCTGAAGACTTGGATGCTGATACAAATTGTCCATCTCGTGGAGACAGTTTGTCGATCTTGTCATTTCGTAGTGTCGTGCGTGTAAACTGGTTGTATTCATGTGATAGTTTAAGATACAGAGTTGTCGCGTCTCCTTCTGACTCTATTGTCCTTCCCTGCAAGTGTCCCCCTCTCTTGTTCTGACAGTCTCTCTCAAAGAGTGTCCACTTCATGGGTACTCAGAGAGGATGACGGACGACTTGCGTCGCGGCATGGGGGACATCACAAAGTCTGCGCTCAGCTGCACGATGGACGCGCGACGGCCGCGTCGACTCGCGGTGGACAGCGGTGTGTGCTCGTCGAGGTCCTCGAGCTGCGCGATGGCGTCCTCCGTGATCATCATGTTGCTCTCACCCTCAGAGAAGTACGAACCCAGCACCGTGAACATGCCCGCGAAAATAGATGCGAGCATGAGCGAGAGGATCCAGATACGGTAGCCGCCACTGCCGATCACGTGGCCCATGAATGCGCCACTGAGGCCCGTCGAGAAGTAGCCCACGGCGGTCATGATGCCCGCGGCGCCGGCCGCAATGTCCTGCGGCAGGTCCGACGGCACCGTGTAGCTCAGCAGCGTGTAGTTACCTAGTAGGAAGACGCTCGAGAAGAAGACGAGCACGCCCAGTAGCAGCACGCTGCACGTGGCGCTGAAGGCGTAGAGCGTGCCGAGCAGCACGGCCTGGAGCACAGAGAAGATGAAGATCGGCATGACGCGGTCCGAGTTGAAGAGCACGTCGCTGAGCCAGCCGCAGAGAATGCCACCCACGAAGCCGCCGATGGTCCAGGCGCCGCCGATGATCGCCGTGTCGGCCGTTGTCAGCGCTTCGTCGCGCACGGCGTCAAAGAACGAGAGGAACCAGTTGAGGAAGCCGTCGCGCGCCCACGAGAGGAAGAACACGGCCATGAGATAGCCCAGGAACGTGTAGTTGGACAGCAGTTTCTTCATGCGCTCCTGGGAGGACAGCACGGGTGGACGCTTTAAGTGTCCACTGTGTGGACGTCCTCCTTTGTTGGCTGTCGTCGTGTCGTCGTCGCTCGAATCCGAGGGCGACAACGACGCAAAGTCAGCGGCGCACGCCGAGGCCTCGGCCGGCGTGCTCTTCACGTAGCAGAGGATCACGAGCGCCATGACGAGCAGCGTTGCACCCGGGATAATGAACACGTACGCCCAGCCGAGCGCCGTGATGATGCTGCTACCAGCACCGAGCGACAAGAAGTAGCCGCTTGTGAGCATGATGTTGAAGACTCCAGCGAAGAGTCCGCGCTCGCTGGCGGCGTACCACGCGGCGTTGATCTTGACGACGGCGCTCGTGCCGAAGCCCTGCACGAGCACGTTGCAGGCGTAGAGCAAGACGAAGAGCGCCTTCTCGACTGCCAGCGGCAGGTCACAGAGGAAGAGCAATCCGAGTGCCAGGTTGCAGAGCGCGGCGCCGAGACACGCGACGAGCATGCCGTTCTTGCCGCCAATGCGGTCCGTGATCTGGCCCGTGAACGGCGCCGTGGCCGCGTACGACCAGGAGCCGGACGAGAGCGTCCTGTGCAGGTGGACAGTGTGATATCAAGCGACTGGCAAACTGCAGGATAGAAAGATCCATAAATGCACTCACCAGCCCATGAACGTAGAGGAGAATTGCAGTTGGTCGCGGATGGACGACACGTTCCCGGCCGCGACGTTGTAGCGCGCCATGTAAAACGCCGCGTAGGCCACGCCCATGGGGAACCAGTTCTGCAGGCGCCGCCAGCTACAGTCAATAGATAACAAAGACACACAGTAATCAGTCAGCGTAGCACGTCCACCCAACATCCACTTGCACAGCCAGTCAGTTAGCTTCGCGTCGACAGACAGACAGCGACAGCAGGTTCTAACGCACCGGTACTTGCGTGAGTGCAGCGCGCGGCCCTCGGGACTGAGCTCCACGTCGTAGACGGCGCCCACGAGCACGAAGACGAGGATGAGCGCCGAGATGCCTGCTTCGATGTTCATGCTGGTGACGGGACGAGTGCTCGTGCGCCACGGCTGCTGCTGTGGATGCGAGTGCGAGGCGGCGAGTTGTGAGATGGCGGCGCGGTGGGCAGGAGGAAAGCCACTCGTTTCATGAAGCCAGCTCCTCACGCGCGCAGCTTCGTTAACACATCGGCAAGCGACGTTGATGAACAGGATTGGTTGGGCGACTTGCTCCCTCGAAAGGGTACGCTCGATCAATATGATATCTGTAGCATTTAATTTTGAAGTGGATGTACTACATCGAAAGTTGAAGATGCATGCAATAAATCCTCTAATATATGATAAATGTAGTCTAGTGGTGGATATCTTGGACAACGACACAGTATTCGACAAGAGAGGGTGGTGTCGAATGAAGGGTGGTGCATGCGACATCGTCTATCTCTACTGTATCGCGCTCTAAGAGCTCTCCCAGGCGTTTGGCCGCCGATATGATGCTTCACTGGTGCCCGCTCGCCTGCACCCGTGCGCCGCTCGTCCGTCCGTTCGTTGCTGGCGATGGCGATGACTCAATGGAGTGACTGAGTGATCGTGCATGTATTCCTCCAGCGCCTTCCTTCCATACTGCCTCTTCGCTCACAGACGGTTGTGAACATGTTGAGTCGGTGGCGCGTTGCGCACATGGGTGTAGATGCGCGAGCACCAGACGTTTCTCTACGAGCCTATCACTGGAAGCGCCGTCGGCAATCACAAAGCTGGCGGTGCCCTCCACCTGGTCATCCAGAGCCACCTGGTCATCCAGAGCCACCTGGTGGCCGCCAGAGACGCTCGCTGCAAGCCTGGATTGGCTAGCGGCTGCTATGATTGGCGTTGCACGCAAAGATCCACCGCTTGTGAGCAGAGAGACCCAGTCCCAGCGGCGCAGATGGCGGCGCCCAGACGGATCAGAGAGAGAGAGAGAGAGATCCATCATATGCTTGGAAATCAGGCAGAGAGCACTGCGATCATTTGTATGGGGCTTGTGGTGTCGTCGGTGCTTTAGCAAGCGCGAAAGAGAGAGTGAACGCTGTGTCCGACGGACGCCAGGCTCTCTCTCGCTGTCAGCTGCGCGCATGTATGATGACCAGCCAGCATAACAACCAGTGGAGGTGACACGCTGAGCCATCAGCCCGAGGTGAGCTCGTTGAAGAGCTCAAGCTCGCACGCCGCCATTTGCTCAGCGCATTCCGCAATTTGCTCTCCCCAGCGCACTTGCCAACCAACTCCACCCTCCTCAGCGCGGGTTCCAGCACTCCAGCGACTCACACCAGTCTCTACTCTACCACCTTCTACGATGGTCAACGTCCGAGCCACGATCGCGGCGGCTATTGCGATCTCCACTATGGCAAACGCGCCCATCACCGACGCGACCTGGTTCTTCGGCCCGCATGCCACGACTCCGTGTCCGACAACGTCGGCGCCAAAGGGGTACAGCGTCTCGCAGCTCGCTCTGCCGTTCAACTGGTTCGGCAAAGTGCAGACGGCCACGCCGTGCCCAAGCACGACAGTACCGATCACGAAGGCTCCAGTGACCCAGGCGTCGGTGACTCCATGCCCGAAGACCCCTACGCCAACGACCAAGGCTCCGGTGACTCCATGCCCGAAGACCCCTACACCAACGACCAAGGCTCCGGTGACCCCTACGCCAACAACCGGGACTTCAAACACCGAGGCACCAAGCGCGCCTGCACCAACGACGTCGGGTCAACCAAGCACTCCAGAGCCATCGACGGAAACCCCAGCGACGGTCACGCCTGCCACGACGGAGACCCCAGCG
>JAASGT010001173.1:0-10570 GCA_023334315.1 Globisporangium alternatum | reverse complement strand
CTCAACAGTCGCAAAGTTTATTAGCACTCTTTATATATGAAATGTACAGCACAATCGGTCTTCACTCACACAGAAGCACCGAGAAATGTATACAGATTGGACTTGGTTGTGAAACCTCAGTCACACACAATACAGACGAGAGCCACGGCGGCTGTCTCGGATACTTACGGTCGCCTTTGTGAGGAGCGACGTTGGGGATCGGAGTCTGGGGGCTTGCGGGTCTGCCGGCGAGTAATTGAAGAGTCGGGGGTTGAAACTGCGACTTGCGTAGTAGAAGGCAAATTGAAGAGTTTATTGAAAAGTTATCTGACGTCCTGGTCCTAAGTCTCTATCACAGCGTTTGCTCACTTGTGACGATCTCTTGACAGGGGACGCCCCTTGGGACGTCTGCACTGGGTCCGTCGATGGGAAGGAGCTGCCATGGTGATGATTGAGTGGGACCGCCAACGCATCTCCTTTGTCGCTACATCGTGGTTCGAAGTTCTTCCCGAGCATACTTCCACAATCTTCAGACTCGAGTCCAGCATCCTCAGACTTGGTCCAGAATACTCCAGACTTGGTCCAGAATATCCCAGACTCTGTTTGTAACTCCAGTCGTTGAAGAGGAGCGACAGGGTCGTGGGTGGTCATTGAAGCAGCTGGTGGGTGCCTAACGCATCCTCGGTCGTCTCATCATCGGGAGTGATGGTAAATCACCCCGATCTGGAAACGTCCTGGGAGCCCTGGAGGAGGAACCACCTTGATTGGGCAACCTGGGTGGCTGAGTCGGTTCTCTCACATCCTGGGTGAAAGACTCGCTTCTGCGGATGGACGAGTCGCCTTGGGACTGGTCCCACTCGAAATTCCCGGGGACTTTATCACACGAGGACTGGAAATGACTGTCGTGAAAGCTTGACTGAAGAAGCTGACCACCGAACGACGAAAGTGGACGTGGAAAGCTAGTGATGTAAGGATCGTCTACACTTAAGTGAGTGCGGACTGTAGACAGCAGCCGAAGGACCGAGCGGGAAGAGCGCTAGTCTGTCGTAGAGCGAGCGAGGAAGCAAGTTGGAGAGAAGTGGCGAGGAGAAGAGGAGACGGAGAAGGCGAAGGCGAGCTTGAGGAGAAGTTGTTGTTGTTGTTGATGGTTAATTGGGAAGTGAGGGTTATGAGCCTACTTGTTTGTTCCTGCCTTCTTGCCTCTTTGTTTCTTGTCCAGAGGGGGCACCCTGTGGGTAGGACATGGACCGTAGGAAACAGGCGCGTGCCTATGCCGTAGGACACAGATGCTGCCGTGTCTTGACTCCTACTGAATTCTTTTGAATTCTTTTCTTTATACAATGAATCTTCAAACTACAGCACGTGCCAAGCACGTGAGGCACGTGCTCGATGTTTACACTATTTTGTCCTTTTGCTATCCTGAATGTTTGTAAAATGGGAAAGGGAAAATGTTGATGGCCAACACACTGAGAGTGATGGTCCATCCTTACAAGTGAAGAGCGAGCGTTCGATCAAGTGATTTAAGAGGTCAAGAAAGAGAATGCGCAACTACTCGCGGAAGAGAAGCTGATGCTGCGCCGAGCTCACAAGTACCGTCTCTTCCCAACCAAGGAACAAGAGAAGACCTAGAAGCGGTACATGGGCCCCTGTCAATGAACCTACAACCGAGCAGTCGCGCACTTTTGAAAGACGAACGAGTTCAATGCGTTCAGGTTGTGCGACCTCTACGTGACCAAAAAGTGCAAGAAGCAGTGCGTGTACCCAGAAGACATGAGCCCGCCACCGGAGTGGGTGTTCGACACTCCCAAGACCTTACGGCACAGTGCGATACGGATGTTCCAGACGAACGTGAAGAGCGCACTGAGCAACAAGAAGAACGGGAACATCCGCAAGCTCGAAGTTGGGTTCTCGAGCAAGAAGAGGACTCCGTTCTTCACGATGAGTGAGAACGGAAAGGACACGTCGGTCAAGAAGAAGCAGTTGGCGTACTACTTATCAATCTCGCGTTTGAAGGACATTCGCGTGAAGATGGATGCGCACGTGAACATCACGAGCGAGATCGATATTTTGAACCGCAACGGCTTTTGGTACATCTCTATTCCTGAATACGTCCAGATACTTTGAAGTATCGCACAGACAAAAAAAGTATTCAACTAGCTCTGTTGACCAATGCTGGTGACCGCTGCATCTCGTAAAGTGAACCCCTTTCAACGCCAACCCTAAATTTCTCCATGCAGCCGGTTGCCATCAGTCGAAGCACTCTTTTCTTGACATTTGATGAATTTCACACAAAAATCAAATGTCAGCAACAAAAATGACGAAATTATCCCTCGCTTTCTTATTGTGCTTTTCATTATATTTGCGGTCAGTTTTGTGTGATAATTTAAGGTTTGAGTTTAAATAAATTAAGCTTCAGGAGCTGAATTAAAACCTAAAATTAGGTCATTTGGAAAAGCTTAAAACAGGCGCGAGTGGATCACACGCGTCGTCACCCCCTCTCCGCAACAGTCCTGCATTTGAACAACCAACGACAGTTCGCAATTCATCATCCATTCACATCGTGCGAGCTGCTCCAACCCACTGCTGGCCCCACAGACAGGTACTGCCGCATTCTCCTGCTTGTGCGACTGGCTGCTGCCATTCCTGGTAGAGTTGATATAGCGAGCGCGGATGCTGCATGCGTCCGCGTGCTGTGCCACCAATACTGAATCGTTGTGCGTTCTTTTTGCAGTTCTACACTCCACTCGCATCGTGCGAGCTGCTCCAACCAACTGCTGACGCTAGCACGTGTTCGTTGCTCTTGAATATTCCATGGCGACCGAGGAGCCTGATGTGACCAATGCTGAAATGCCAGGGGTGGTGAGTGCGGTTCTCACTATCAAAATAGGAGAGCCATACTCAAACAGCCGGACGAGCCATGGAAGCGCAATTCCGATGCAGCTGTGTGTGACAGACGGATACGGAGTGTTCAGAGCGAGAGTGAAACGAAAGATGGAGGATCTGCCGGAGGTGGTGTGGAGCGACACCAGCCCAATCATGGTGAAGCCGACTCAGACGTCCTCTCAAGCAAAATACGAAGAGCTGGTGGAATCTGATGCAGCACTTGCAGCGCAGCTCCGACAGATTTGGACGAGAGCAGCTCGTAGAAAGACTGGGTAAGCAAATGTTACGCCTTTGGCACGCTTTTTTTCGTTGCTGACCGTGCTTCACTTGGTTTTATGTAATTTAGACAAGGAGCTTTTCAACTTGAGCTGTTCGTGTACGCGCAAAAGGTCGGTGCTTCATCCGTGATAAGAAGAGCGACTGAGTCCCGAGTTGCAACTGCCGCAGCCAGAATTGACGAGCATCTCGCTCAACACCCCACCATCCCTCCATTCAATCCTGCCTCTCGATCGTACTGGGCGATTCAGCATGCCCGCCAGCCCGACAGCGCACCGATCGAGGTGCCGTCGAACACAACGTTCAATCAGCTGCGCATGATTGACGAGAGCCAGCGCTCAATTGACATTGCTGCAGTCGCGTCATCCACAGAGCCTGAGTATGTGACAGTGAGGTGTAAATTAAATGGAGGAACTGTGCCTTTGCAGCAGCACCTTGGTGACCTGAGACAGCAACTCGGACTGCCAATGTACCCTCTTGCGCCTCCATACAGACAATCTGTGGAGACAGCACCTCCGGTGTCCAACATGGAAGACGTCGACCATGCAGACTCAGACACAGAAAACTACAGAATGTGAACACCAATACATCTAGCTTAAAAACGTTTGTCTATTCAAGTGGTCGAGCTCGTAGCCACAATGACGATACAGATTCTGACCCACGTATTGGTTTCCTTTCGTGCATTCTGTGAGTGCCACATGAAGTGTTCTTACTGGATCGTGCCGAAATGCCATGGATGCATTCTTGATTATCCACCGCTTTAGCAGCGAAAACCCGACCTCGATGGGGTTGAGTTGGGGGGAGTACGGTGGCAAGAAGAACAAAAGCGCACCGGTCGAATGCACGAGCTCCTCGAGCTCCTTGTACATGTGGATTTTGGCGTTATCAAGCACCAAAATCGATCTGAAGCGAATAGAAACTTAATTAGAAATAGTATAGAAACAAAATCAAAGAAGAAATTCGCACCTGGGAAGAGGCCATGGATTTAGAAATGGCGCGATCTTGGTTTTGACAATGTCGTGGAACTTGACTCGATCAAATGTTCCGGGTGTCGAGGCCCACGCGAAGAAGCCGCTCACGTCGAAAGCTGCTAGCACGGACACTCGCTCGCCACGGGCGAATGGCAGTGACACGATGGCAGGGGTGTTTCGCCTTGACCACGCGTACTATCGCAAAGCGTCTCTGCCATCCTTTGAAGTCTCATCCATGAAAACTAGTTGGTCAGGGCCGCTGTAGAACGGGCTCAATTTCTTGTAGAACATCTCGATTTCCGCTGCTACGCTCTCTCTTGCTCGTTTTGTAAGCACCTTCCTACTCATTTTTAGATCAAAACGAAGCAGCCTGCATATAGTAGGAGTCGAAGTGCTCAGGAGGCCGCTAAACTTCCCTCTCACTGCCTCCTGCAGCTCTTCTAAATAGAAACACGGATGCATTCGCATAAACTCTTCTACAAATAGAACGGCTTCTTCTGGCCATCGTGCTGTCTTGATTGCTCGTGTCTTTGGCAATACGTTGCCGTGCTTTTTGAAGAGCTCGATCCAACGCTCGATGGATCGGACAGACACTCCAAATACAGATGACACGATAGTCATTTCGATACCATACATATAGACAAGAACTATAGCACGCCACCTCATATCCACTGACACTGTCATTGTGGCTGTTGGAGGTGGGGCTCGAATTGCAAACTGATGAACTGCACGACGGACAAACACAACCTCGATTTGCAGCCATTCGCTTTGATTGGCGGGTAGCAACCTGCCAAACCGAGGAAACCGCTGTAAATACAGCCTAATAAAAGCTCCTTTAAGAGGAGGGCTGAAAATTGACAACCATTTCTGCATTAATTAAAGGCTAAATGAAGGCTGAATTATTTTAAATCGAGGAATTAGTATTCGAATCCGCCAAAAAAGGTGAAATGCACAATACTTTCTCACTTGAAAAGAAAACAGGCATGGACCAGCAGCAGCGCGCGCAGTCCTTCAACTTCCCTCCGCAGCCGCCGCAACCGGCAGCAACACCGCCGCCAGTGGCAGCGGCGCCGCTCAGCGCGCGGTCCTCGCCGTTCGCCTCCGGGTAGTTATGTGTGTGTCTGTTGATTCCGCTTGCTTTCGACGCACTTACTCCCGTGACATTGCACTTTTCTGCGCAGACCCGTCGCCATGGTGAACCAGCTGCGACCTGGTTTCGGCGCCCCAGGGCAATTCCCAGGTACTTGGGACGCGTTTGTCAATAGAGTTATCGTTTGTCGAGACAATATCATCATCCTCTGAAACACTCGCTTGCACACGCAGGTGTCGCGGTGCGCACGGCCCCCACGCAGCTGGCCACGCCGCTCGTCCCGCAGCGCAGATCCTCCTCTCCTCTGGACCGACACAACCCCGAGTCAACCGACAGCCAAACGCTTCTCTTCCCTTCACCCACAGACTCCCCGCAAGCTCCTTCGAATCATCCGCCAGGTGCGACTTTCCCGTCGCCGCCGCAGAGTCACTATCAGCAGCAGCAGGAGAACCAGTCGTCGTACGGGGTCCCAGCAGATCTCTTTGGTAACTCGGACCCGCTCCCACCATTCCAGGCGCAAAGCTCCAACGCACCGTCGTTCGACTTGTTCGCACGACCGTCAGCCGAGAGTATCTTTGGCGTTCCGGCTGCGCCGACTCCCCCCGGCAGGCTCAGCCAGAAGAGCAGCTACGAGAACCTCTTTGGCAGCGTGGATCGAGCAGTGCCCGGGAACACCGTTCCGACGACACCGATCGGGAATACCACTGCGCCAGTCCGATCGTCGCAAAGCTTCTCGTACGGGCAAGCTCCGCCGCAGTCTGCGCGTGACGACCAGCCGCCTCGATCGTTCGGAGCGCCACCACCCCCAGCTGCTCCATTCTTAGGGTACGCCGACCCGACCCGGTCGCAATCGTTTCGTTCGGTACCGAGTGCTGCGCCGGACCCGCGCACCGCCAGTGCCACTACCGCCACGCCTTCTGGAGCCCCGTCGCGAGCCAGCAGCAGCAGCCAAAGGAGCAGCTCTGGCACCCTCGTGATGCCTCCACCACAGCGAATCCACGTGGAGGCGAGATCCGTGGACGACCTCCTGGACGAGTTCATGCGAATGGCTGTCGACGACCATGCGAGTGCGCGTGTGACAGGCCCGCCGACCAAACTGATGCTCGCTGACATTCCGGACACTGTGCCCAGCTTGGAGGGACTCTACAGGCAAAAGCGCTGGAAGACGCTCACAAAGAAGTCGCTTTCGATGCTGCAGAACCCGGCGAATGAGCCGAGGCTGACGCTAGAGATCAAGTCCTGGTGGCTCGCCGGACTGATCAAGGACGGCCACTACGACAACGCAACGAGCGTCCTGCACCAGATCGGTGACCTGAACGACCCGCAGTACTCGAGCACGAACGACGGCAGCGGCGACGCGTTCGTTCTTATCCGACTGCGCTTGCTCGAGGCGCTGCTGAGCAAGTGCAAGGGGAACCTCGCAGACCATGAGAAGAAACTGTTCCAGCTGGTCGCGCAGCTTCGAAATGCGATTGCAGAGTCCATGACAGTCGAGCTGCTCGGTGTGACGCTGGCGAGCGCGGCTAAGTGGCTGCGCATCGTGCAGTTTACGCTCGTAAACCACCTGCTGCACCAGCAGAAGTTTGCGTTGGCCCTCCGCGTCTGCTCCACTATCGATGTACGTCCACAGATTGTACTCTTGCACTCGTTAGCTGATTTTTGTGCGTCATTTAATCATTTATGCTGTGTATTTGCACTGACGATTTGTAGATTGACAGCCTGTCGGTGGAGGAGCAAGTCGTCGCCATGTCTCGGCTGGGCCGCGTGCACTTGCAGATGGGGGATCTCTCGAGCGCCGAGAAGCTCTTTAGTTTGGCTCGTACTCTGGCTGAAGGCACCAGCTCCACGACCGCAGGCGAAGCGCAGTTTGAAGGGCGGCTACTCCTGAACGACGGCTTGTTGCTGTTTGCCCAGAACAAACTCCAGGAGGCACTCAGCGCGTTCGACTCAGTGCTCCACCTGGAGGTCTCGCGCGCGACTTCTGTGGAAAGCGACAATGACGAGACGCTCTTTCTGGAGGAGGACTTGGTGTGCGCCGCCGTCAACAACTACGCAATCTGTGCGCTCTACTGCTGCGATGTGAAAGGCGCCGTGGCGGCCCTCGAGCGTATGATCCGGAGCGATCCAGCGCGCTTCTTAAACGCAGTGGTCGTGTTCAACCTCAGCTCGCTCTACGACCTCCTATTCGACAACCCGACGAGCACGAGCCGCAAGGAGATGATGCGGAAGATCGCCGAGATCTACGATCTGGAGCACATTGATCCCGCTGCTTTCCGCATTTAGTCGGCGGACAGGTGACCTGTGCAATCACGGTATTCGTGGCGTCTGGTAAACTGTTTTGTGAACACACATCTCATGTTATTGTACAGCGTTATGAGCCTGATCTACTCTCATCTCACTACAAGTAGTACCTCCTCCCCTACCTGTCTGCTTGGAAGTCGACACCCATGAGGCAAGCAAACATGTCGCTCGCCGTGTCGTTCTTGAGAAAGCAGCGGTAGTACGCGAGCGAGAAGCCCGAGCAGATGGGTCTGCCGTCGCACGTGGCGTAGGGCACCGCGGTCGGCGTGGCTTGAAACACGCCACCGCACTTGAAGCACCCATGGCGCACATTGTCTGCCCCTCGCTCCAGCAGGAACTGGAACGGCACCAGGCAGTCGCTGTCGGCGAGCGGCTTGTCGGCAAAGCCCGCGACAGCGCCGCTGCACGTGGCAGGGATATTGGGGACATACGCGTTTGTCCACCCAGGGACGTAGAATGGCATGAAGACGCGCTCCGGCTCGGGCGTGAACACGTCGTGTTCGGCCTCCAGGTCGGCGCTGTCAAAGCTTGGTTGGGCACGGGCGAGCGTCGCGCAGGCGGCTGCGCAGAGCACGAGTCCTGTGCCGCGCATGGCGGTGACGATGTTCGGCGGGAATTGAGTTGTTGCCACGGACGGATCCTTGTGGTCCCGCTTCGCGAGATTTTTTGCGTTTTTTCCTTCTGAAATGAAATGGATGCCCAGAAAGGTTCACTTTCTGGGCATTTTCGTTCACTTTACGTCCAGAGAACCACTTGCATGACGATTTCACTCACAGCACTTTCATCTTCTTGGTTACGTCCTGCACTTCCGACTGTTGCTGGGCTAATTCGTCTTCGTCCTCGTCCGCAGCAAAGTGTATGTGACCATTTTTCCTCTTCTTTGGCGCACTGGCACGCTTGCGATCCGTCTTTGGCTCGCCATCTTCCTCCCCATGCGGCTCCACACTCGCTCTTCTTGTGCCATTTGCTATCTCACGTTCTTCCACTTGGGCTCCCTGTGGTGCTGCGGATGCCAGTTGCTCCTTCAGCTGCTGCTTTAGCTCCTGCCACTGCACTTTGGACATCGCGCGCACGCCCTGAAGCTCTGGGTCCATCGCTAGAGCGGCCGTGATGACTGCCTCTGCGGCTTGGGTGGAAGCAAACTCCACGAACGCAAACCCTTTGAACCGCTTGCTCTGGGGAAAGCGTGGCATGCTCACCAGGTTCACCTGCAGTATACAGACACAACAGCCAGTCAGAAAACAAGACATGATGCAACGTGGGGCTCTCGCCATGAGCTCCTTCACTTCACTTGCCTTGCCGAACTTGGAGAGCCGCTTGCGTAGCGAGTCGTGGTCGTCTTCCACGCCAAAGTTCTCAATGTACACGGTTCGCTCTGTTGTCAGAACAACAAGCACACCAAGAGAATGAGAGACGGCATCTTTAGCACATGAGCCGCGTTCGTCGGTCCAGCGCACCTTGGCTCGTATCCTCCGTGTCGAATGGCAGCTCGACGGGTGCGATCGCGCTTTGGTCGGTGCTGATGCGGATGAGCGACGACTTTGTCACCGCGTCTCGGACCATCTTCTCCGTCGCCTTCATCGCCTTCAGCCTGCAGTTGTCAACCAAGCAAGCAATCGATTGGCGTTAGTTTTATCCGCACGAAGAGGCTTGGATGAAGCA
Source organism: Globisporangium alternatum (assembly GCA_023334315.1). NCBI lineage: Eukaryota > Oomycota > Peronosporomycetes > Pythiales > Pythiaceae > Globisporangium > Globisporangium alternatum. The sequence goes on along the minus strand of JAASGT010001173.1, from coordinate 1,408 downwards.
CGACACGTCTGCCACGCACTTGTTGAATGCGAGGAAGAGCGCGATGGGGACGAAGCCCTGCGCGTCCATGCTCTGCTGCAGGAACTTATCCTGGCGCAGGTTGCTCGCGCTCAGGTAGAACTCCAGCTGCCGCTGCAGCCGCGTGCGCAGCGTCTTGCCGTTCGGTTTGCTCCTCTCGTGATCCATTCGAATCGCGGAAATTGAAGCAAAGTCCAAAAGGGGGCAAGAGTCCAAAAGGGCAAAAGTCCTAAAGGACGAAAGTCCAAAAGGACAAAAGTCCTTTTTGAGTTTTGACCTGAATTGACTTGCCTCCGTATAAAAAGTCGCCTGTTGCGAGCCTGTTAGAACAGGAGAAAAGCGGCTTTTGACCTTTGTCGCTGAGCATACTCATGTGAAACCAGCACGTGGCTTTTGTTACGCCCGAATACGGACGAGGTGCGTGGGAAGCCGTTTGCTTATCTTTACCAAATGGCTCACTGCGTGTTTCCGGAGACTCGACCATCTCGTGAGCGAGCACGCAAAGCAATGTAATCGTGGCGCCTTTTGGTTGGGTCATTTCGCTTCGAGCAGCAACAATCGAATCTCGCCCAGCGTTACGAAAGTCACGCTGTGTTAATCAGAGATTGGTCGTGAAGCGTGATCTTAGTCGGGCATTAATTAGTAGCTCATCATCAGTGACCAGCATCACCAGTTGAAGCAGCTCGTGATAACTTGCCGTCTGCTGTCTGCCACTACATCGATAAACGCACAGAGATTGCACAAAGTTGGATCACGAAAGCACTTTGCATTGAATAGAAAATACTGTGTCTTCGATTCAAAAATCACCACGAGGCAGCTCACACCGGGTCGGCGTCCTGTCTTTTGGCTCGACCCGTTGCGCCCTCCTGACGCGAAACGTCTTTGAGAGGCGAAGGAGTTCGTGTGAAAGTGATGACGATTGAACACACATGCGCACCGCCATTTCGACGGAATCGTCTTAGTTGTCGCTGAGGCCACAGTCCTTCTCGATGTCCGACTTGCCGTTGTTCTGGACCACGCACTTGAGGTCACGTGGGGTCACGTAGCCGTACCAGTAGAAGCGGGAGCACATCGGCTTGTCGTTGCACATGATGAATGGCACGGTATCGAGGTCCAGAACGAACTTGCTCGGTGATGGGCACGTGAAGCACGCGTAGAACTTGGTCGTGCCGGAGAGGAACGTGAACGAGCTCAAGCAGGCCGCGTCCGTGAGTGGCGTCGTCTTGCTAATGATCTGTCCGTGGCAGTCGTTGCCCCACGAGTCGTAGACAGTGTCTTGGTCGTACGAGACGGGAGTTGGCGCTGGGGTCACAGGGGCTGGCGTGACTGGAGTAGCCGTCACAGGCGCCGGGGTCCCTGGAGTAGGCGTCACAGGCGCCGGGGTCACTGG
>JAASGT010001172.1:0-10570 GCA_023334315.1 Globisporangium alternatum | reverse complement strand
GTCGAACGATGAAGTCTTCCAAGCGCAAACGCCCTCTAGACGGCTCGGACTTTGATGGTCGTGTGCAAAGAGCACTACACGACGAAGACGTGTTCACGCTGCGGGAGAATCAACCGCAAGATCACGCACGAGAAGGTCTTCCACTGTGGGAAGTGCGAGCTGACGATGGATCGAGACGTGAACGCCGCGTGCAACATCTATCTCAAGAACGAACACTTACTCACTTGGGCTCTTCGAGTCCAGGTGCCGGAGATGCCTACTCAGAGGGTGTCGGGTGCTTTAAGTTTACTTAGAGCACGACTCGCAATAAAAAGGAAGGTCGCTTATTTGTCGTGTTGGTACTTTGGTATCTCATGGTAAGTTGGCGATCTTCTGAGGCGAACCAACAAGACAAAAGAGCTCAGGTCACTTGTATTTTTTTCTGCTTAGGTCTTCCCTCTCAAGACAAAACGAAGCAGCACGCACGCACTCTCGCATAAGAAGAGAGCGAGCGAGCGCTGGGTCCAATGTGTAACTACAAACAAAACTGGAAACTAGAGGGAGAGTGACGACTGGAGATTCCAATCAATCCCCACACGCGATCTTGCGTGCTCACGGCTTAGTCCAGGCCAGCGACGTTCTCAAGCAAGTAGACGAGCGCGATCGAGAGCGGATAGAGGCTAAAGACAATGAGCGCGTCGAAGAGGCGCTGGGTCTTCTTGAGCGCGATGACGCCGATGATGAGCTCCACGAGCAAGATCGCGAGCGTCTCGGCCGAGAACTTCCACACGAGCCCGCCGGCCTTGAAGTACATGAGCGCGGCGAAGATGCCAAGGCAGAACGTGTTGTTCATGCACGCGGCACCAAGCAGCGCCGAGACCGAAATCGAGATCGTCTTGGACGTCTTCTTGAGCGCGTAGTTGTACGACGCGATGAGCTCGCTCGCGTTCGAGGCAAGCGGCGCGACCACGAACGACACGTAGAACGCCGGGATGCCCGTGCGTGCGCCAACCTCCGAGAGCACGTCGACCATCGGATCCGAGAAGATCAACACGAGCGTAGTGCCAATGAACATCATGTAGGCCGCGCGGATCTTGATCTTGCGCTGCTGCTCGGCGATCGAGAGGTGCGCGAGGTCCTCTGGCACGGCCTCATCCTCCTCCTCCTCATCGTCACCATCCGGGTGCATGTCGATGTGGCGCTGCGAGTCGACGTGAATGCGCGTCATCTCGATCTTGCGGCCCGAGGACTCGAGCTCGTATTTGGCGATGAGGTACTTGAGCGTGGCCTCGACGAGCTCGTCGAATTCGATGAAGCCGCTCTTGTCCTTGTCAGCCTCGAGGATCCACTTCTCGGCCTCTTCGCGGGACACAACCTCACCCAGGTCGCGGAAGAAGACCTGGAGCTCGTCGGCGTCCATGCGGCGGTCGCGGTTCTGGTCGTACGCGTGGAAGAACGGGCGGATGATGTCCTGCACGTGCTTAATCTGGCTGCTCGACGTGAGCGATGTGTTGACGTCCGGCGACGCCTTCTTGATCTTGGCGACCTCCTGCGCGAGCACACCGGAGAGCGAGATGTCGCCGTTGCGGATCGCCTGCACGCGGATCTCGTCGATCGTATCGTCAGCCACCTGCGACGAGCGCTTGACGTTCCAGTAGAGGTACGCGACGAACGCAAGCATGCTCACAAGGAACGCGACGAACGCGAAGGGCTTCTGCGAGGCCGCGACCTTGTCGTGGTCAATCTGGCCGTCGCGCGACGCCGTGCCCGTGTACTGAAGCGCCGGGATCTGCAGAATCAGGTAGATCAGACTCGTGATGATCATGGTCTTGGCGTTCGACGGGATCTCGTCAAAGAGCACGACGCCCGTGTTGAAGAGGTTGCGGTTACCAGGAGGCGAGAGCTTACCCCAGACCTTGCCGGCACCCTTGGGGCGCACGTAGTTGCCGCGGCCCTGCGCATCCAGGTTGACGCGGCCCGCGTAGACGCTGAGCGCCCACGGAATCGTGAGCAGCATGATCGTCGAGCCAGCGAGCGCGCCGACGCCGACCGACATCTGCTCCTGCGCATCGGGGCCCATGCCCGAGAAGAGCACGATCGCACCGTCTGGCACGGCGCCCAGCACGGGGAGAACGACGCTGCCGACGATGCCCGCCATGGCCGGCACGAGCAGCAGCAGCTCGCTGCCGTCCGAGATCATGTTGCTCGCGTTGAAGAGCACGAAGCCGTAGACGGCGCCAAGAAATAGCACCTGTAGCAGGCCTGAGCCGTCCTGCGGCAGGTCCTTCGGGTCGATGAACACGCCCATCGTGTGGTGCTGGTCTTGGACTTGGAGAGAGGCTTGGAGAACGACGACGGCTTGTGCGGCAGACGGCGAATTCCCAACTGAGCGATGGAGAGAGAAGCCTGTGGGCGATGAGGGGAGCAAAGGCGCGAATTATAAGAAGAAAAGGTGTGAATTAGACGTGGATCTGATTTATTGAGTGTACGCTTATCTGTAATTGAGAGATGGGCAACACAGCTGGCGGCTGGTTTGTATACGTAGAAGTATACAGAGTCAAGTTGAAGAGGAGCATGCTCAGCTGCGTGTGAAGGTTGGTGGCTGTGAGGGCGGGAAAAAGATGGGTACGTAGCCAGAATATGCAGCTAGACATCTCATTCCGGCTTCACGTGAATCAACGAATGGTGGTTGGCATAATAGTTGCAGACGGCTTCACATAAAGGTGATATAATGCTCGAGATGTATGACAACCCACAAACTACTATTTGTGTGGGCCACACTGAGTGCGACACAGCACCAAGCACCAACGTTTTACTCGTTTTGGTCGGATTCGCATCACTTCCTTGCATGTCATGCTAATTCGTAGGGTTCACCATGCTAATTCGTAGGGGTAATCATACATTAATGTGTCAGTATACACGCACCCGGTTACTGGTCACAGCTGGATTTTTTGCATCTCCTCTGATCCAAAAAGAAGCACCATGCGCAACGCGCGTGAACGGTGTCGTCTAGAAGCATGAGCGCTCGACATGTGCACATGTGGACACTGCCGCCCGCATGTGTATACCGCTGCTGATGCGCCAGCCGCCGCCCACTTCAATCGACTAAGCGGCGCAAGTGTCACATGCATCGACTAAGCCACTTAGTCGAAAGCCAGCTGGAGACCAGCTGGGGGCGAAATGCCAGCAGGCGTATGGCTCGATGAGCGCTCGCACATGCACGCGTCGCCCGTCACTTTGATGCGTTCGTGTGGACCGAATGCGTTGAGATTCATCCAACTGTAGGTGCTTCATTCGCGCGCTTCCCAGCTGCGCGTAATCGCAGACGGGCACGCGTCGTGCAAAATGGGACATGTTAAGGTATAGTTGCCAGCAACGAAATGAGGACCTCTCATCACCCACGCCACGCTCACAAGCGCTCCGCATGACACACGACACTTCCATTACAAGAACACCATTTCGCCATAATGACACAACCTCTCACGACCACACACACCCTTGCATTGTCGTCCCCCATCCTTCCTTCATTCTCCATCCGCTTTACTAAACACAATCACACTTTAGTCCCTCACTCACGACTGGTACGCGGCGAAAGAGCTGCGCCGCCGCCACTCGTCCAGCACCGACGTGCCCTTCTTTGCGGGCAGCGGCATCGTCGTACTCCCGACATCGGATCCCAGATCGGCGCCCGAGCCAAACTCAAGGTCGCCCGAGTACGATGTGTTGAGGTCGTCGAGGCAGTTCTCGAGGTCCGACGAGAGCTTGTCGAAGAACGAGAACGAGCCCTTGCGATAGGGCTTGGCACTGCGGCTGCTGCCGAAGATCTGGTCGCTCATGCGCGACGAGTTGCTCGAGCTCCCGCTTAAACGGCTCGCATCCGTGCGCTCGCGCGGGCTGCGCGAGATACTGCCCGCGAGGCTGCTGGCGTCGCTGAGCTTGCGCTGCAAGTACGACACGACGTGCGCACGGTCGCGGATCACGCGCGCGCTCTCGGCGGTCGGCGGGCGCTTCCCGACCGTGCGCAGCATCCACTTGGGCGTACCGCTGTTGAGCAGCTGCTGCTGTTGTTGCTGCAAGTTGTTGTCGACGCCCGGCAGCGACAGGTTGCGCCGCATCTTCGGCTGCATGTACGGACTGCGCATCACGTCGTAGTCCTCGTCCTGGAACTCAGTGGAGCGAAGCTGACTAAAGTCCGGCGACGCTGTGAGTTGCTCCGAGTCATACGGGTTCGACGAGGTGCTGGTCGACTTTGGATACTGGAGCGGCGGTCTTCGCATGTCCGACAAGCCCGGGTGTCTCGACGGCTTCTGTTCGATGTTTCGAGGTGCAGATACAGAAGCCGCACCATTTACCATAAACGCCAACATCTCTGCTGTGCTTAGACTTCGGCGCTCCGAAGGCTGCTGCTGCTGAAAGCTATGAGATAACGACAGCGATGATCTGCGAGAGCCCGACCGACGCTGCTCCTGTGCTTGCGCAGGCTGAGCGTAACCACCCTGGGGTGAACTTATCGACGCTCTGTTCATGCTTTGACGGTCCGTTGACGCCCTGTGGTCATCTGAGGAGGACGACAGGATCGACTTGCTGAAACTTCTGCGATCCGATGGAAGGTGGAACGAAGCGGCTCGCGTCACCGTGCCAGTGCTGCCGCCGCTATTGCGAGTCGAGTCTCGTCGGCTGCGACCGCGTTCTGCGAGCTCCGCGAGTTGCTCTTCGCGCTGGAAGTCCTCGCTGTGCGGATCCTGCGAGCGAATCAGGATCTGCGAGTCAATCTCGTCGGGGATCACGCGCTTCGACGGCTTCGGCCAGGGCGAGCGACCGAGCACGCCGTTTGGCGAGTGGAACGGCTCGGAGAACGAGCGAGCGAGCGGAACTTCGGCCACCGTTTCTTTTTTCTTCTTATTTGGCCCAACGCTGCTCGCCTTGCGGTCGATTGGACTGTGCAGTGGATCGAAGTCGTCGCTGATCTCACGCTGTGCTGCTTGTCCGCTTTGGCTCTTGGAGTACGAACGCGGTGGAGACGACGAGAAGCTCTTCCTCGTACGGCGAATGCTGGACCCGCGATCCATGTTGCTGCTGCGAGTGATGTTGCTATTCGTGCTGGCGAAGCCACTGTCGCCGCGACTGTCGAGCTTGTTGCGCCGCTTCTCCGCCTTCTTCTTTTCCTTCTGGGTCTTGAGTTCGCGATGCCAATCTTCGATTTTCTGGATCCACGTGCGTGGCGAGCGACCGTATTGCTGCATGTCGTCACCACCACCGACACTAGTTTGTGACATATTCTGCGTGACGCTAGAACTCCCAAGACCTCCCGGATGTGAATTCTTCTTAGACTGAATGAACGCCGTGCTCTTGCTTCGTCGTTCACGCGGCATCCCTCGCTCAAGCGTGGGGGTCTCACTCACACTCAAGGTGGCGAACCGCCGACTCGAGTTGAAACTCGCGGTCATTCCTTCTAAGTGCAGGCGGCGCCGGTCGAAGTCGGGTCCGTCCTCGGGGCCGGAGATGAGCTTCACGTGTCGCGTGCCCCACTGGTTGTAGCTCTCTTTCGATCCCCAATACCGGTCAAACACCTACATCATAATAGAGTTTGGTTCGATTAGCCGAGTGTCCACTCAGTCACACAGCAATCAGGAGTAGATCTGTTGAACGTACCATCGGTGGTACTCCATCATAGTACTTCGCGACGTTCGGGTGGTCCTTCTGCAGCGTGGTCGAGTAATCGTCCGTGATAAACCGGTCGAAAGTCCTGGCAACAAGTCACAACGCGCACAACAGGTGAGTTATCACCATGACAAGCCCCCCAGCAGGTTCAGAGCTGAATCGATCACCGCACCTCGACATTCTCCCTGCATTCTTGTCCAGGTGCTTGAAGATCCCGTGTTTCTTGGCCTTGCTAAAGAGCTTGAGTTTGCTCTCGGGCTTGCTCTCTGTGCTGGGTCTGCCCGTGCTGCTCGAGACTGTGACGTCCTCCGACTCGACAGCTGACGCCACGATCCCGGACGCCAGTTGCAGTCGATGGTGCGCGCGAAAGTCCTCAATGCGCGCTCGATAGACGCAATCCTGCTCTCGCGAGAGCTTCAGCAGATCAAACGCGTCCGTCTTGCCGCGACCGATCTACAAACGAGTGCATCCATGTGGGGTGAGCACGACCACTAAAGTCACGAGACGACTCCATAACTCCTATTATACCTCGTTCAAGTGTTTCAGCATATCGCCATAGTGCTCACACTTCAACAGCGAGCTTTTCTCGAGCTGCATCAACGCAAGTGCGACCCGGAAGAGAATCTAAAGAGATTGCAATGCAAGATATAGCAATAGTCAGGAGTCAAAGCCACCAAATTTTTCACCCCACACAAATTGAGCAGCACAACGTACCTCATCTCCGACGAGGAAGATCGAGTCCCAGATGCGAACCGTGACGTCTTTGTCGCACGGACTCGCAAAAAGCGTGAGGAACCACTCAGTGCAGGCCAGCGACAGCTCCACGCCAGAACCGCCCAGCGCAGTCAAGTGCTCAGTGATATCCGGCATCTGAAGGCGCACGAGGTCTGTAAACACGTGCTGGTCCACCGCCAGCCCAAGCTACCATCACATACACGCATCACACAGCACACTCACGTCAGCAAGGCACCCCCCCCTCAATCATAGAAACCCTCACACACCTCCATTCACATACCATGGTAGTGTAGTAGTCCTCCGGCACGAGACGGAGCATCTTGATGAGCAAGTAGAACGCCTCCTCCTCATCCACAAACTGCAGCAGCCGCGCGACGATGTAGTTGAGTCCCTGGCAGTAGCCGAGCGTGGGGTTGTAGTTGGCGTACGCCACGAGCACGTGGCGCAGCTGCCGGGTCTTCTCGTCGCTCCAGGTCGACTTGTCGGCGTGTGAGACCGTGCGGAAGAGGTCCACGTCGATCTGCCGCGTCGCTTCAGTGCTCTCCTCCTCGAGGGCGACGAGGCTCTCATACTGGCCCTTATGTCTGCGCATGTCCACTTCGGCGCCAGATGCGAGCATCCAGAGCTTGCCGTGGAGCTCGTCGGGCACGTGGCCAAACTCGCGGTCGTCGTGCATGAGCAGCGCGCGGATGCGCTCCTCGGTGCCCCAGATATCGTGCGCGAGCTTGTCGAGCCCGTCGGCGCGCGCAGCAGACGGGTCCCCCGCCGCGCCCTCAGTCTCTTTCTGTGTCTGCTGGTACTCGTACTCGAAAAGCAGCCGCTGCCAGCTCATGTGCTGCACCAGGTCGATCAGCGGCGGCGACTCGAAGCCGTCGTCGTGCAGGAACGTCATTCCTTGGTCGCTGATCGGCGAGAACGTCTGTAGGAGCATTACGAGCATGCATACGAGTGGAAGCAGGTGAGCTCAGTACACACATATATACGCTACGGATCAGGGAGAGAAACGTACCGGCTTGGCGCCGAGCGAGCTGCGCTCGTCGATCGACCGGCGCGTCGAGAGCGACACGGCGACGGCTTGCAACGCGAGGATGTTGCGATACACTGTGTATACGTTTTTACAAGTCATATAGCCCCATAACGAATTAGTTGGTTAGTCCCATAGACCACCGCGCCGTTTATGCTCGTGCTAAGCCATTGCGTACCTTTGTCAATGTTCCGGTAGTGCAGCAGGTCGTCCGGCTCAAACATGTCGTCTCTCTCCACACCCAGCAGCTCACATGCGCTAAGGAGTCAACACACAATCATAAGATTGGCACAGTCAGTCATAGCACATTCGAATCAGACATGCATATCGTTAGGCACTTACAACACACACAAGAAAGGAAAGAGCAGACAGCCCAATGCCACCGTACGCACCCGAGATAGGCCAGGATGTTCTGCGCGGCACTGTGCGGCGGATGGTTGGACGCATAGCGCGGGTCGGCGCCCAGCGTAGCCACGTCCTCCATGTCCTCATTGTGACCGCCGCCGAGCGCAAGGACCTTGTCCTTCATGCCGAGCGCCTTGAAGACCTTGTTCGCGAGGTCGCAGAGCGCGACGCCCGCGCGCAGTACGACTGTGAAGTCGCTCTGGAACTTCTCGCCCAGCACCATCTCCATCCATCGCTGCGCGATCTCGCCGCTGCCCGAGACCTTCGCTGGCACAAGCATCCCGCCGACGCTGCTGCTGCTGCTTGTTGACTTTCGCTAATGCGCGCGCACTGCAGAGGGAGGGAAGCTTGTGCTTATGACTTTGTAGAGTTTTTTTGCTCTGATAGAGTTCTCTGAGATGATTTCCGATCATTCTTGTAGAGGTTTTATGTTTGCAAAGAATTGGAAAAAAGAACGTGTGAAATATGACTGCCCACTTATTTTTCAACGCAGGCTATTGATTTTTTTTTTATTATATTTGAGAAATTTTTGATTTTGGACCACATCAAGGAACCTTTTAAAACATGATCAAAACAAGATCAATAACCTGCGTTGCAAAATAAGTGTAACTGTACTTGACGCGAGCAACTGGTACCTCGCGCGTCTATATTTTAATCTAGTCTTTTGCTTTGTATACGAGAGTCTAGTACCGTGCACAAGTACCAATAAACAGATTCAATTTTCAAATCCGTCCCGCGCGCGGGTTCAGAATCTCACTTACAGATCAAAAGTGTAGATTAGAATACAGACGTGCGGGTTCCGGCTCCTAAAAAAGGTGATTTGTATAGCAGCAAATATTTTTACCATATTAAAACAGATTATTACATATGAATCGACCATTTAATCAAGGTCGCGCTTTCTGAATCCCTTTCAAAACCGATTAGCGAGTCGTGCTCGACACAATGACAGCCAAGCCAAAAGCTCCAGACAAGACGAGAGACGAGAGTGATGAAGCGCAGGGACGTGACGCCGAGCGCCTCGCTCTCAGACGACGAGCCGCCGCCGCAGCATGCACACGAGAAGAGCAGCGCTTTGTTAAGTACCGACGCGTCTGCTGCTGCATCCATGGCTATCTCCGAGGTGCGCTTGCCGGCCTCGCTCTCATTGTCCTCCGCCGCGAATGGCGGCATCACCAACGGCATGCCGCTCGCGGTCAAGAAGCGCCGCACGAAGAACTTCAAGTGGCGTGAGGACATGGCCAAGGCGCGTGGAACGATCGACGTGCGCGTGCCGCCGCTGGACCCGCCGACATTCGCGACCTGGGACGACTTCATCCACGCCTGGAACGACTACATGAGCGCCACGAAGACGCTCTACCGGCGTCGCAGCTCGAGCACAACGGCGTCGTGGAACAGCAAGAATCGCTTCAAGAAGTTCCCCGTGCCGGATTCGTTCCAGTATGCGACCATGGCATACTGGTGCACGCACGGTTGCATCCAGCCCTCGCGCGGCACGGGCGTGCGCGCGCACCTGCACAACCGCTTCACGGGCTGCTCGGCGCGCATCACGGCCGATGTCGTGTACGAGACGACTGGTGACAACGACGTGCACTGGTTCATCCGCGTGCGCAACCAGGTATCGTCATTGTGTGGTGACCAGGGTGCTATCGAAAATGGCTCATTGGCTGACTGACTAACCTACTGGTTTCGTTTTAACAGATCGCGCAGCATAACCACAAGATCAGCGACGAGATTTACCACTGCTACACGAACAACAGTTCCGTGCCAGACGAGCTGCTGCTTGGGCCAAGTGCCGAGGACCTGGAGGACCACGCTGCGTCTGGCAGTAGCCCCAGTCCCATGATGCGCAGCTTCGAGTCCGGTGGCGAGGAGGCCGAGTTTGACAGCTCTGCGGGCATGCTCGGCGACCTTGAAGGGCACGAGGACGTGGACCACAGGCCGAACCAGAGGATCTCTTCGAGTACGTCGGCATTGGCAGGTACGCTTGGAATGTGTTTATGATTGAAGACTTGGATGGGCTATTGGGTTGATGAAGTTTACACTGCGTCTGCTTGCTTGTTGACTGTAGCAAAAGAAGCGCTGATGGACGAGCGCAAGCTGCACATGGTGCGGTCAGAGCTGCAGCCGATTCTGATTGAACTCAAGACAACGTCGTCGCGCGTAATCCACAAGCGCCTGCAAGACGTGTCGGAAATGGTGGCGCACCTGCTCAGGAAGTGGAACCGAGGTACGTCTGCTTGGTGTTTGTCACAACAGCTCATCATCAACCAAGAATGCTAACTCTAGGTGCTCTCTTGGCTTACAACAGATCGCGCTGTCGAAGAGCAGATTCTATCCAATGCCAGAGCAGCACTGGCGAATGGCAACCTGCCACCAGAAGAGGAAGACGAGCTGTCGTCATCCTCTCCACCGCCGCCACGAGCGCAGCCGCAGCCGCCAGTGAGCATCTACGGAGACGGTCCTGGCGCGCTCCTCTCGCCTAAGTTCGACACAACTGCTGCGACGTCAGCCGTGTCAAGTAACGGCAGTGCTACTCGCGACACCACGGCCGGCGAACGACCTGGCAGCAGCAGCGCTGCGGTCTCCGTAGACGACAGCGAGCTGAGTCAACACCGCCAGAGCGAACTCGTTTGAATCCGTCGAGGTAAGTCAACACAGTAGAGGTGGCCAATGAAAGGTTGTTGGGATTTTGTGAACCTTGAAATTGGTTTTTGTTGATGTGGAAATTGTCGGATGGGGATTTCATAGATAGTTAGATATATGCAT
>JAASGT010001171.1:0-10574 GCA_023334315.1 Globisporangium alternatum | reverse complement strand
GATGCTCGATTACAAGATGAAGCGATCCGGAGGGAAGACGGTCGAGTGTGAAGAACACTACACGACGAAGACGTGTTCATGCTGCGGGAGAATCAACCGCAAGATCACGCACGAGAAGGTCTTCCACTGCTCGAACTGCAATCTGACGATGGACCGAGACGTGAACGCCGCGCGCAACATCTTTCTCAAGAACGAACACTTACTCACTTGGGCTCTTCGAGCTCGGGTGACAGGAGATATCTACTCCGAGGGTGTCGGGTGCTTTAAGTTTACTTAGAGCATCGATCCGTATTAAAACAGGAGATCGCTTCTTTGTCATATTGGTACTTTGGTATCTCATGGTAAGTTGTCGATCTTCTGAGGCGATTACCATACCAACTGAACAACTCGTGCCCGTGAAAAGTAAAAAGTGTGTGCACCATGTATGCAATTACGCAGAGTTCAAGTCATTCCTGTTCTGTCCGTAGCAGATCACTAACTGAGCAGCTCCGTCAGTCAACCACTGTATGCCTTGAATCACTTCCTCTCACATTATTAGTTCATGCGGCCGATGCAGTTGGGCGCCGAGCAGTCGCAGCGGATGGCCTCGTCCTCGATCGGGAACTTATAGTCGTATGTGACCTCGTCGCCGGCGTCGATGGCGCGCTTGGCAAAGATCACGATCTTCCTCTCGTTGCCCTCGACCGTGACCACGCGCGCAAATGCCTTGGGGTCGCACGAGTGGTTGATGAAGCGCGCCAGGTTGCCCACGCGTGTGGCGTCGATGATCGTCCGGTCGTCCAGGCGGAACATGTAGCAGCTGCCAATGCCCTTCTCCTCGTAGAAGCGCTCGCGCTCGTCCGCCACGCTCTGCGCGATCATCTGGCCCTGGTACTCGACGATCATCTGGCCCTCGGCCATCTTCTCTTTCGTGAACAGCCCGTAGCCGTGGATTTTGGATTTGCGCACCTCCAGGCGCTCGTCAAAGGGTCGCCGCCGCAGCTCGCGGTACTGCATCGCGATGGGCAGGTGCTCCAGGTCCATAGCCACGCCGCTGCTGCTGCCCTTGGTGTTTGCACCTCCGCCAGTGGTGCCTGTAGCGTTGGCGTTAGCATTGTTGGTGGCGTTGGCATTCGTGGTGGTGGTACCACTGCTGCTGTTGTTGCTAACACTATTGCTACTGTTGGCCGGTCCACTAGCACCCAAGGACTGCGTCTCGGGCTCCCTGCTCGCGTGCTTGTTCAGGCGGCGACGGATCACGCGCGGCGCGTCCTCATCGTGGCCCGAGTTCCCCTCAAAACCGTCGGTGCGTGTGGATCCGGACGACAGCCGTGCGCGCTCTTCGGCCGCCACCAGCTGCTCGATATCGTGCAACGCGTTCTCCAACTGCTTCGGCTCCGGCAGGTGCTGCGTGAACACGTACACCTCCTCGCTGGTGATCACCTCAGCAGCAGTGTCCTGTCGACCTTCACTCGTTGTCGAAGCCTTCATCATCTCATCATGGCGTCGCTTTCTTTCTCTTGAGCCAGAAGCCTGCAAGCTGAGCCTCCTGGAGATCAGACTTCGACTGATGCTCGTGGTCGCGGCGTGCGGCAGCTGCTCGATCTCCCGAACGATGTCCGGAATGCCAAACCCGAAGAAGTGCGCGCCCGAGAGTCCGTACGAGAACCACGAGCTTCTGCTCACAAACGGGTTCTTATCATCGCCAAAGCTGCACTGTTGGTCCTCGTAGAGTGCCACCAGGCGGCTGCGCAACTCGATGAGTGCGTCGTCCGCCGTGAACGCCACGATGGTCCGGTCGCGGTCGTCCGACGCAACGATCTTGAACACGGCGCGAGCACGCGGTCGAGGCTCCTGGTCTGGATCAGAGGGCTTCGTCTTGTCCTTGTTACTCCTATTCTTGAGGCGGTCCTCAATGTCCGTGTTCGTGATCACGCACTCGTACAGACACCGCATCTGCAGCGACCGCGAGCTCCAGAAGATGCGCGTGCTGCGAAAGCCCAGCGGGAAGATCGCCTCGCGACTGTGGAACGACGGGTTCCCCACCACGATGTGCCCGAACGACTGGACTGTCAGCGCGCCCATGCGGATGCACTGCGGCCGCTTCTGTCGTCGCGACTTGTTCCCCTGCTTCTTGAGGTCGGACATCACGATCGGCAGATCGCTGCGCAAGTGTCGACGAGGCTCCGGCGAAGGGTCAACCACTGGAAGCACTGGTACAGATGTAAGAGGCGTAGGAGCCACAGGGTCTACAGCAGCAGCATCGGAGGTTTGTTCCCCTTCGACAGTATCAGACGGCTCGAACGCTACGATGGCGGCGTTGCTGGTTTCTGGAACATTTGCCTCCTCTCCAGGAACCGAGGCGCTACAGTTCAAAGGCACTTGCTCGCTCGCGATCTCCTGACCCGACTCACGCGTAACAATCTTTACGCCAGCGTTGCTCTCGGTGCTCACTAAAGCAGCAGCTGCTGATGTTCCTGGGTTTACTGCCTCACGTTTCGCTTCAGTCTGATCGTTGCACTCAGTTGATGCTTCTCTCAGGTTCAGATCTGTCTCCTCTATGGCCGCCACTTCGGTTTGCTGCAGTTCCGGTTCGGCACTGTCTTGAACGCCATCTTCAGTCGACATATCAACATCATTTTCCTCGACCCTCGGTGCGCCCTCTGCCAGGGATGACTCGACAGTCGCCACTTCAGCATGAGCTTCAGCTGCATCTGTTGGTCGAACAGCGGCAGCGACGAGCTTTTGCTTGCGCGAGACCATTGCTATATGCTCTGGCTTTGGACAACAGGTCTCACCATTCGGGAGAAAGACGACTCCATAGTCGTACGCACACGGGAAGTGGTAGTGGCGTTGGCATCGGGAGACAGCGCAGCCTACACTCGCGCCCAATACGCCACAGGCATCGCATCGAATCAGCCGACTGCGATTCTTCGCCTTCTGGCATTTCTGGAGAACGCCCTCAACCGTCTCGTACACTTCGACCGACCACAGAGCGCAGTTCACGTGCACCCACTGGTCCTTGTCCGTGTAGATGAGTCGTCCGCACATCAAGTCGTCGCCAATCATGAAGCAGAACGCGCAGAAGCGATTGTCAATGAACTTTGGTCGTGCTTCGCCTCCAGGAGTACTCTGAACCACAGCAGTTCCAGATGCGTCTTGAGCAGTAGTCGAGGAATCAGTGAGGTCAACAGATGGCCAGCCGCACAAGGGAGCAGCTCTCGTCATCTTGACGACTTGTCTTGACTCTGGAGTACGTGGCGTTGTCGGAATTTCAAGCAGCTTCTCCGAAGAGTCCGTCGTCGTCGCTGTGAGGCTGCTTGGAGGCGAAGCTTTGCCCTCAATCCGATCGCTGACGGAGCTCTCGCTAGCGTCTGTTAAGGCGCGAACCACGGGCTTCTTGCCGATGCGCCGCTCGTACTGCTTCTTGATCATCACGATTTCCTCATCAAGCGTCATCTCTGGACTCTCGACACACAGCATCTTTATCGTCTGGTCGCTCAGCTGTTCATGTCCTTGATCCCTCGCAGCTTCGTTGCCCAGCAAGTGAAGCACGACCCTTGGTAATGAACGCCATCCGTACAGAAGATGCACACACGCTAGAAGAGCCGCACAGCTGCAAGCCTCGGAGACAATGGTCGACACGGCGCTCGCATCCTTCTGCTTCTCGACACCGTGCTGCGAGTAGAAGCTGCTGGACTTCCGGCTCTGGCGGCGCAGTGACGCCTTTGGACCGCGAGAGTAGCGCTTGAATCTCAAGTACCGACTTGCCTTCTGCACGAGCCACGATGGAAGGACGACGCCACTATCAGCCAGCTCCTGCTCTTTTGTGAACCGAAACCAGTTCTCCCTGAAGTTGACACTTCGGAACGCCAGGTTCTTCAAACATTCTTCGCCAAGGCGAAGGATGTACAGGTACACAGGCGTCTGGTCCTTCCAGAACTTCCACTGCTTCGCCTGCTCCAGCTGCTCTCGCGCTTCTTTCCACTTCGCCTCGGTCTGGTCACGTTTTTGCTGAATCATGTCGATCAGCACTTGGCACTTCCAGGTGTTCGGGATGCTCGACAGGTTCGCTCGTTCCTTCGGACGACACACTCCGCAGATGTACAAAGCACTCGGGTCTTCGACGAGTTTCTTGTACCTCTCCGGCTCGGCTGTCAGCAGCGAGTCGCACTTCGGATGAGCCCAGAGCTCGCAGGCATCGCACTGGATTAGGTCTTCGTCTTCTGGATCCCACCTCAGCTTGCAAAGCGGGCACTTTTCGCTGTCCTTCTTCTGCTTTCGAGCCTCCGCGGTCCAAATCTGTTGCAGCGGTTTACTCTTCTCCTGTTTCAGCGTCGACTCGAACAGCTTACTCTGGCTGCAGCTGAGGCAGACGCTTCGGTCATAGCTGTACGTCATCTCCGGCTGGTCTTTTCCGCATTCTTGACATGTCACGCACTTTGAGCAGTATATCTGGGCCGCCTTCTCCTTCGCATCGTCGCTCGAGACTGCAATCTGGCGTGGCTTCTTGATCGCTGGCAGCATGCAGAAACCGTGGTATCCTCGGTCGCAGTGGCCGCAGAAATGCAACGCATTGAAATCGTCATTCCCTCCTGGTCGTCCACATAGTTCACACATCTTGCAGTTCTGACAGCGCCAAAACGCTTGGAGGTGCTCGCTTCCGTTCACCTTTTCGGAGCTCATCCCTGGCACGCAGAAAGTGTGGAAACATTCTCCACAGTCGACGCAGTAGATCATCTCGCTGTTCAGACCCGCACTCCCACACGTCAGACACATGTCCATCCAGGCGTACGTGTGCGCTGACGAGCGCGCTTGCACCATCCTGAAGACTTCAATCGAGGAGTGAGGCTTGGGGGACTCGCCAAGCTCAGATTGAAGCACGACGGAAACTTCTGCCGGTTGCAATCTCCTTCCTGCCATTGCCATCGAAGCTGCCAAACTGACTGCAATAACTCCACTGGCAACTGCGGAAACACCACTGCTTGGTAATGATGATAAGGCTGTGACAGTCTCGGATTTATTTGCCTGCAATTCGCCGTTCGCGGAATCAGCAGTCACAGCATCGGGTTCTCGCTCGACTGGCTTCACAGCATCTGCAACATCGCGAACTTCATCTGATCCGTTCGTTTGATCTCCATTGCCTCGGTCGTCCTCCAACATGTCAAGGTCGTCGTCATTGTCACCGTTTGCAGAACCACCAAAGTCGTCATCAGCGAGATCAAAACCGTCATGAGCTCGTTTCTTCCCGATGACCGAGTTGTTTGGCAGTTGGCGCTTCGCGGCCGCCAGCAATGCATCGTGGTACTTGCCACCGCGGTGCTTCATGCGGCTCTTTGGTGCTGTTTGGCGCAAAATCCGTTGACCTTGTCCATAGAATCGCCAAGCCTCTCGCCAGATCAAGAAGTCGCGCTCCTTGGAGTTGAAGGTGACCGCATTCAAGCACATGAGCTCGAAATCGTCGCGGAAGTCGCGGAAGTTCACTCGTGTGTACTCGGTCTGCAGAATCTTCTTCAGCATCGTGCTCAGATCCATCGGCTGCTTGATCACATCGAAATACGTCGGCGCGATCGTCTTCGTCACGGGTTCTTTGAAGAGCTCCAACTTGTCTTCGGACTTCAGGCGGTGGATCACGTGAAGCATTCGACTCTTGCGGCACGTCAAGCACTCGTACTTGTTCATGATCTTCGGGTCGTACGAGTCCTTGAACGTCAGGCCGAAGGCAAAGTCCTCATCCACGAGCTTTGCTGGTTTTGACTCACCAGTAGCAAAGTCGATCTCCGAGGGTGCTGCTTTCGGTGCCTCCTTGACAATCGAGCCTGACGCTTCGCCCGCTGACTCGGTCGCTTCGTCTCCAAATGCAGTGGCCCCATTGACAGCAACCAATATATCAGGCAGCTCCACTTGGACGTCGAGCTCGAACTCCGTACTGCTCTTGCACGACAGGAACGCTGGATGCGGATCTGGCTCGCACTCTGCATGGACCCACAGCTGACATGTCGAGCAGGAGTGCAATCCAATGCACGTCGCCAGCGCGTCGTCATTCAGCACTTTCAGACACACGGTGCAGTACTGCTTCGCGCTGTAGTACGGGACGCAGTCAGCACATAGGGACGCGATCTGGAGCGGCAGGCGCCATTGCGACCAACTTGGTGGACTCAGATCCGAGTTTGTCTTGTCCGTGGAGTCTTGGTGGGCGTCAAAGTGTTTCAAGCATCCAGCACAGGTGACGCATTTGCTGCACACGAAAGGCGCCTTTAGATCATCCAGCATTACAGTCCCATCGTCTTCGTTCAGCAGCGGAGTGGGGTCATGAGGCGGATCGCAGCACGCTAGATGGAAGCTTTGAGAGCACTTGATGCATTCCACAAGCTCTTCTTCGGTCTCAGCGGCGGGTTCTTCGTTCATTACTCGAGCAGGAAGCAGACACAGGGAGCAACACGGCTCTTGCACTGGAAGATCTGCAGTCGGCGCTTCAGGATCTTGTGTTTCTGAACCATTTGGGATGCTGCTACTAATAGCAGCGTCGAGCGCGGCGCGAGTCTCTTTCTCCTGCTGACTTGGGGAGTCCCCAGTGCTTTCGCAAAAAAACTGGACCGCAATCTCAGCGAAGTCGGACGATCTATGCAAGAAGAATCGGTTTGCTGCACTTCCAAGGTCCATAGTTATCGTCACTTGGTCTCGCTCGAGCACGAGCAGCTTCGACTCAGGATCAACTCTTGCAACTCTGAATGTAGCGTGGCCGTTACTGAGGTTGCTCGACGCCTGGATGGTGTTTGTGAGCTCAAACCCAATTAACGCCTCAGCAAACTGAAATTGCTGATCCTCGCTTTGCGTGTGAACCTTCTTCACCAACTTCTGGAACGCTGCTTGGAGCACTTCATTTTCACAACTTCGCTCAGCTATCGCTCGCTCAACCGACGTCGTAAAGTTCTTCAGAGTACTCTGAGCAGCCACGGAATCGATGGAGTTTTCATCAGCAGAGCGAGGAGAGAACTTCACCATAGACCGACAGAGATACTTTGGCACCCAGCACGACACGTTCTGTGTCATTCCCATCGAATCAGTGCTTGCGTAGATGCTCACGAGTCGAAAGTTCGCCATCGCTGCGTCGCCATCCTCTGGCTCGGGCATCAGGATCTTCTTCGCCATCGGATTCATGCGCAGCAGCTGACTCGGCCACCACTGGTTCTGCAATGTCGGCACCTTCACGTACAGCATCGTCTGGGTACCAATCACCATTGGGAACGCGTACAGCGGAAGTGACTTCTCGACGCCATCTTCGAATCGGACCACGTGATGAAAAGCTGGATGGTTCGCTTCAAACGCAAGCACTCTCCCCATCACCCAGTGCTTGTCCCACTTCAAGAAGATGCCAACGCGTTTCCCAACAAGAGCGAACATGCTCTTGAGCTCACTGGTGGTCTTCGGAGGCTTCCCACGCAACGCAGCAGCCTTCAGGTCGTACGCCTTCGCTGATGTCGGTCGAAGCAGCTCGCCGTAGATCTGCATCTCCAGCAGCATCTGCTTCGAAAACCGTTGGCGCTTCTTCCGGGTTCGCTTCAGGCTTTTCACGCAGCTATTGCAGTACCAAGGTCGCGGAGGAGCTGCTCTCGTCGCAGTGCTGCCAATCACCTCGATCATATTGAAGTCTGCAAGACACATATCGCACACGATGACGACGGAGTCCTCTATCTGGTCGTCTGAGTCGCCACCGTCGTCATCAGAGAGAAAGAGCATCGGACTCGCAATCGCACTTCCTCCATTCGACATCGTCCCATCCTTGTCATCGCGATTTCCATTCCACGACGATGCGTTGACAGGAAACGGGATGTGAACACCGGAAACACTTGACTCGAGCTCGATTCTCTCACTGTCAGCCACTGCTGGAAGAATAGCTGAAACTTCTTCGTTCTTCTTGATCGGCTTCCCCCTTCTCTTCGCTTGGTAACCGATGCCTCCTCGTTTGCGTTTCTTCCCAGCAACGATTCGGCGGTTTACTGGCAGCTGAGTGCCTTCCTCGACCGTTGAACTTGCACCAAACGTGTCAACGATATCAACGACAGCACCTGCCGGCAGCTCGGTCTCTTCCCCACTGTGACTCGAGATGGCAGTAGCTCCTTCCACTGTATCTGAATATTTCTTGGTCAGCGACGCACCAGCTTCTTGCAACTCGCTGCCTAAAGTAGAGGTCTGCGTCCGCAAAACCAGATCACCGGACGTTTTCTTTGACGACGACGTGCTGCCGGCTCTCTTCGCGTCACAAGCGTTGCAGAACCAGTCGCCTTCGGGAATTGCCGAGAGCGGTGGGTTCAAGAAAGCCGCATCGAATTCTCCTTCGCAGCCGTCGCAAATCAGCATCGTGACCAGCTCCTCTGGCACAGCAGCGATAATAGCAGGAACGAGCGGAGGAGCAACAGGACTTGGCTTCACTGGACGCTTTCCTTTCTTGCTCCGTCGATTCTTTGACTTTGCCCGATTTCTCCGCGCAACTTCGCAGATTTGGCAGAACCAGTCTCCTTCAGGAACCTGAGCGAGTGGCGGATTGAGCGTTCCCATGTCAAACTCACCCTCACAGCCGTCGCAAATCAGAAGAGTGACGTCAATCAGAGGCAGCTGCTCCCCTTCAGTTACGGTTGCTGCTGGTGGTGGTGGAATTGGTAGTAGCAGTGCTTGTTCAGCAGGTGGTGTGGCACCAGAGCACATGCCGCAGTACCAGTCTCCAGAAGGCACTTCGTCCAGATGCGGGACAATCTGCGCAAAGTCGAATTCTCCTTCGCAGCCGTCGCAGATGAGCAGAGTCACCAATTCTTCCGCTAGCGGCAGCGTTTCCACTAAAGACGACGACTCCTGGACTTGTGGAGCAGTACTGACGCAGGCAGCGCAGAGCCAACCGCCTTCTGGAGCTGCACATAGTGAATGAGTCGCTTTCTTGCAGTCAGCACAAATCAGCGACGTCGTCACAACAGCGTCACTGGATGCGGGCATGGCATCAGCTGCAGACTTGAGTGTGCTTTTCGCTTCAGCAGACATTGATTTCTCAGTGTGCTTAGTCAGCAAAGTTTCACTGACCGCGGGCGACGCCGACTTGGGTTCTGCGATCTTGGTACAGTGCAAGCACTTCCAGCCACTACTGTTGTTGTCGGCTGAGCCCATAATCTCGCTGAGCTTGGCATCTGAGAGCTCTTGATCGCAAAACTCCTGGAGACAGAACTTGAGATTGCACTGCTGACAGGCTCTCCACCACTGGACGCCATCATCCTCACTGCCGCTTTCCGTCGACTTTGCGCTTCTTCTCGCCAACATGGCGAGCTTTCGAGACGATATCATTCCAGTCCGTCCAGTCGCGTTCTGGGCATGGAAACATTGCTCAGCTGGCCAAGCTGCTGCAGCAGCAGAAAGTGGACGCTTCCTCTTGCGCGCAGACGCCTTCTTCACACGTTGTCCAGATGGCAGAGCTACTGCTTGCACTTGGTTTTTGTCACTTGGCGAGGAGCTCGCTTGCACGCAGCATCTCTGGTGGAAAACTGGAGCACTACACGCACTGCAACTGACTTTATCAGTGTCTTGGATCTGCACTTGACGGCACGTGGTGCAAACTTCAATCTCCTTCGAGAACACGAACCAGTCCACTTGCTCTTCCTGGTCACTGTCATTTGCATCGCCTGGCAACTTCTTGCTTGTCTGCTCTTGTTTCTTCTTCTTGCTCTTGCTCTTGGCGCTTGTAGCACTCGACAGCTCCGCATGTTCACTGTCGATATACTTGAGAGCCCCTGCCGCCACAAGCAGAGGGAGAACGCTGCTGTCACCGTCTCCACTTTGCAAATTGCTGCATCGGGCGCACTTGAATGTCTTCATCGTCTTCCAGTCCTGCTTCTCCGCGTCGCGTCCATCTTCATCGCCCTTCTGCTGCTTCTCAAGACACGGCATGTGGAAAAAGCCGTCGCACCCCACACACCGCGTCACCTCGTCGTGCGCCAGACGCACTTCACCCTCCCGCTCTTCATTCACTGCGCCACAGCCGCCCCCATGCTGCTTGATATCCTCTTCCTCACGCTTGTCACTTGTCTTGCCACTGACTGCGGTATGTGGCGCGTCGCCTTGTGCGCTCGTAGGGCGGCGCAAGATAAGATCCTGCGCCGGCGCGACCACAAGTATCTCGCGACACGCGACGCACGCGAGTCGCATGGCTCTCTGCTGCGCAAACGCCCGCGTCCCGTTGCTCTCTCGTGCGGCACTCGCGCACTCGCGTCCGCTTCTTTCCTGCGACGCCTTCTTGTGGCTTTCACGTGGTTTGCAGATTGGCGGGAAGGGGGCAGGTGTCCTATTTTGTCCTACTATATGTGTCATGAAAACATAAAACTAGGACTTGTCACTGTCCTACGGCCAGAACTAGAGAACAAGGTCCTGCAACTTCTCCAAGTGTGTCGACGTTCGCGTCTCTACCAGCTACCTGCATCAAAAGGTATGCAGTACTTTGGACTTCTTGCTTACTTGTTCAAGTCTAAAGTCTGATCTTGCCTGTGTCAGTTCGCTCTCACTGATGGACGCATACTACTCCAGGATCCTATAACTACACGACTCGAGCTCATGAT
>JAASGT010001170.1:0-10578 GCA_023334315.1 Globisporangium alternatum | reverse complement strand
GATTTCACCACAAGAGTGTCCTAATGACGTTCTCTAACATACTAAAAAAGCTCGTCCGCAAACACAAAACTCGAAAAAAAAATCCACATAATTCAATTATTTGTTGCTGTCCTTAACTTTTTGACGTGCACTGTATCACTCAGTAATTTGCTTCATAACCTGGTCTCTTAAAGTTAGGCGACGGAAAGGATTTGCCTAATTTCGCCTAATCTCAAAATCCTGAGCGGCCTAATTTCAGACATGCTTTTCATATCAAATCAACCCTGAATCATTTTGAAACAACAGCATGAAGAAGCCTGCGTTCGGACCGAAGAACTCTCGTAAGCAGGGCAAGGCGAGCGCGCGGACGACAGTGTTTGTATTGAGCGACTGCAACACGTACGGCCTCCGCGTTACCACCTCATACTCATCCAGCTCGTCACCTGTCACGTCTGTTGACTGTCAGTTTTGTCTCGTGTTTGGTCGGAAAGAGACAGTCGGCTCGAAGCGCAGATTCATCAGAACAACGAAGCAGTTCGGAGCCCCATTTCTCAAGGAGAACTACAAGATCCATCCCAACGCAGCACACCCGACCAAGTGGGCCACGTACCAGAGCTTGCCATCAGCAGACAAAGCCGCATTCTTCGAGAACCGCGTTCCCTTCGTGAACACGCTACGCGCCCACACGCAGCCCTCGCCATCGGCTTTGATCTACAAGCTCGACTCTGCAATTGCCGATGTTATCATTGGAGACTTCTTGTGGCATCTAAAAGATGTGAATGACGAGACCAGAGCAAGAGCGCTGGCGTTGTTCACGTCATGCAGGCCACTTGAGTATGAAGCACGCATCCCGACACCAGCACAGTTCAATCTCGTCAAGTTTGTTGCAATCGGGATATGTTTGAAGTAAGCCACAAAAGCAGTCGTGGCAGCCAAAGAAGAAACTCTCTGCCAACTATTGGGCTTCGCGTCTGAGCTCAAGACGCAGCAGTACGTGCGCCTTGCGTGCGCCGTCAACCTGCAGCGACTGGCCAACATTTTGCGCATAGTGTGAGCGTTCTCCTTCGCGCTGGACGGATCGATTTGTCTTGGTACGTCGTACGTTAACATGCGCGTTCAATTCGTCTGGTAAGGCTGCTTATACAACCTGCACATCATCGCCGCTCCATTCATCAGCAGCCACACGGGTTTAGCGCAGTACAGATTACGACGTATCAATATGACATCATTTCCAACTCCTTCTGTATGTGAACTCAAAACAGGGCATGACAAAAAGATGTTACACGTTTTTATTTCAGCCAGTAGAACGCCTCATTTCTAAAAAATACATCCTCTGCAAGCTGATATCAGTATTAATTTCAACAGGTAATCGCTGCAGATTTTGAGGCGCACTAGACCCACAACGGAAGGCAGCGATAATGGTGAAGTCTGTGCAGCCATGAAGACATGAACGGAGAATTGGAATGTATTAATCAATGATTAGATCGGACTTCTCCCATGCGCGAACGATAGACGCTTCCGTAACAGAGTCCCATGCTTTGATCACGCGCAAGGCCATATCGCGGCGCTTGTCTACTAATGGTTTCTTACTTAAAGCAACAAGTCTCTGTCTCAAAGAGAGCCCCGAGCTTCCCCGGAGGCTTTCAATTTCGTCAGAAAGAGCAAGAGCTCGCAGTTTCTTTTTAAACGGCCCCATAACCCCAACACCGAGCGGCTGTAGGACTGATGTGGTGTTCTTAGGAAGTGGGACCACCTCAGTACCAAGGAGCGCAAATGCATCGACAGATTCGTCAGATGTATGGCACTTAAAGTTGTCAACATAGATCACTAAAGGACCAGGTTGCTCTGTGTCGATATAGTCGCACCACAAATCTTCCACAAAGGCACCCTTCCATACGACACCATCCATCCATGCGTTCGTTTGAACAGCATATACAGCGGCATTTGGATATGTTTCAAACTCCTTTATTATGGTCCCACCTGACTCCCCTTTGAAAGTTATGAGAGGGCGAAGCTTTCTTCCCGTAGCGTTGACAGTCAGCAAAACTGTTACGCGACTCGAACGCTTTCGCCCCCACACTTTCGTGCTCTTCTTAGAACCCTTCTCGGAGATGATCTTGCCACAATCCTCCTCGAAATACACACCAGTCTCATCTGCATTAATAATGCAGTTGCGTGAGTAGGCGGTATTGATTCCAGAGGCCACAGTGCGTACGAAGGCATCTTGCTCCAATCGCAAGTCGTCAGACGAAAGTAACGTGCGATTGGGTTTCTTAAAAGAGAACCCGCAACGGTGAATAAGGCGCTGGACAAGCCGAAACAAACTTTCAATTTTATTTTTCAAGCTGTATTTCCGCATCCATGCCTCAAACTCCTCTTGACGACGTGACTTGTCTTCAGAGGAAGATCCTCGCGCCGCATGTTCTTGATCCATTGCACGACTTCGTCTTCGTGCGGGAAGGTTGTGGGGCGCCCTTGACCGCCGACGCACACCTTGCTCTTCATCTTGTTCGCGCGCACCTCCCTGATCTTCTCTTCTTTCGCGAGCCACACGTAGATGCTTGGTCGCGACTTGATTGCTTCTCTTTCGCGAGAGCGATAGCGTTAGCGCCGCTCAGCATCAGCTCAGTCACTTCGCGCTTAAATTCGTTCGTGTAGACACGGCGGCGAGACAGGGAGGCTCTGCGTGGGATGGGAGTCGAGTCTGCACGCACGCCATTCGTGTCTTCGCCGTCGCCTTCGTCTCCAGGCTCGCTCGCGCCGTCGTGGTCGTCTGCAATTCCCCACGACCTCAGCCAATCAGCGGCCTCGTTCATTGACCACTCGTCCATGGGGCGTTTGTGTGATTTTTGAGTTGTGACAGTTGGCGGCGGCAAGTGGCTCTGTTGACCATCAATTAGAAACCAGCATTTGATTGACTGAAATTAAAGTATGGATGGTGTGCGTCTGTTTTGTATGTCACATATTTTCGTCTGTAATATCAATACGTCGTGATCTGTATGATCTGGTGACAAAAGTATTCGGCGTGCTGAGTCCCAGTTGACAGCAGCAGATGATCGACTGCACGTCCTATGGCGCAAAAAAACATAACAGGCAAGGTCTAGGGTGTGGTCAGCCGTTTGCACCAAGCAGGACTAGCTGGATTTTATCATGTTTGGTGCCTGCTGCACCAAGCAGATATTCTCTTGCAGCGCGTGTACGAAGAGCTCGACGACTTCGAGTACAGGAAGGTTCTCGTCGATGTGATTGAGCACCTTCGGCACCAGCAACTGCTGATAGGCGAAATGCGCGCGACATGCCCGCTTGTGTCCAAGGTGCTGGCTCTCGGTGCACGACGTCACCTTCTTCCTATCCGACCGCCGAGTGGAGGTGCGCACTCGCTACGAAAGCCCGTCTTCAACGCAAACCTCACAACACACACCAACAGCTCGATGGTGGCTCCTAAATCATGTTGTGTGCGCGGTGATCGGTGAAATCAAGATCGTCATCACTCGACTTCAAGGAAAACGACTCTCATAAGTCAACAAGAAGCGCAGATTGAGGAGCTTCGCGGTGCTCTAATGCAGATGGTCGAGATGAAGCTCGTCAACCACGAGACCTCAGTGAACACAAGAGACTGGATTCAGCGAGGGCGGCTGTGTTTGCGAAAGACGAGCATCGCTGTTCATTCAAATTCGCATATCTTTTGCATGGAGCAATGCGACGACATCCTCTCACTTGCTGATTAAGAGCAGGTCGTGAATGTGATTGGCGCCATGATGCTTGTAAGGACGTCGCGTACTTAGGAGGGTACGGACGGTATCGCAGCCGAAGGGCCTAATGAGAAGAGCGCTTCGGTCTGGCGAAGATGCGAGGAAGCAAGGGGAGTGGCGTCGGATGGAGAGCTTGTGCTGCGGCGGATGCTTGAGGAGGAGAGGAGGCGAAGACGAGCTTGAGGAGAAGTAGTTGTTGTTGATGATAGTTAATTGAGAAGTGAGAGCTGTGAGCCTGCTTATTTGTTTCTGCCTTCTCGCCTCTTTATTTCTTGTCCAAGTGGGCGCCCTGTGGGTAGAGCATGGGCCGTAGGACACTGATTCTGCCTTGCCTTTACCCCCACTGGATTCCTTTGATTTATTTTCTATCTACAATGAATCTTCAACCTACAGCACGTGCTCGATGTTTACGCTATTTTGTTCTTTTGCTATCCTGAATGTTTGTAAAATGGGAAAGGGAAAATGTTGATGGCCAACACGCTGAGAGTGATGGTCCATCCTTACAATGCTCCACTCTACTGAAGGGCTTGGCAACATCGTCACCATCCATGATCGCACCAGCGAGGCAAGCGACGACTCCGCTCCACCAGTACTGCCCCACGAGCTCGTCATTCTACCCAGTCGTGATGTCAAAGATGATCATCAAACAGAAAGCTCGCCTGACATCAAGTGCATCTTGGACAGAGTAACGAGCTGATCAGATCAGCACGGAGCACAAACAACTTCAGGCTGCCTATCGCAACGACAACGTTGTGAAGGTAAGCATCGACCAGTGCAATTCGGACATGCCACTCAATGTAGCATGGTCGATGGTAATCGTTGCTGGTCGGTACAGCGCGTTGGTTGAGTTCATCGGAGGTCTGGTTTCAATTTCCCGAACACGAATGTCGTCGAGAGCGACCTCTATACTGAAGTACGAAAAGGATCCCTACAGTGCGTCGATGACCGACTTTACGCTGCATTATAAGCAGCTTGCCACGATCACCGCCATCCCGACTTGAGGAGCTTCCGATTCGGGGTCTTAAACTGTGTTTTGTATGGATGCCTAATTTGCCTAATCTCAACCTTCAGATCGCGCCTAATCTCGTGAGATTATGACACTTCGACAGACTCCTAATTTTAAAAGACCAGTTCATAACTGATATGTAGACTGTTAAGAACACCATTGCTGACCAGATTTCAACCCATTTTGGTTATTGCATTTTGGCCTGCACACAAACAAAAGCCATTCAACATGGCGGCGATGGGAGGAGCCATGCCGCCGCGACCCTGCCGCCGCTCATCGGCGTTCGCATACGTGTGCGACCGCAGCATGGGGATTGGCGCTCGTAGGTTCTGTGACGAGCTGTACGCCGAAGAGGTGCGCGCCATGGCGCCCGTGGGGCGCAACTTCATCTACAATGCCGGCATGAAGGCGTGGGCCATGGAGCTCGACCCCGTGGACGACCGGTACCTGCTCGTGGGCACGGCCAACTCGAACATCCTGCTCTTTGACCTGCAGATGCTCGACGATAGCGATAGCAGCAACGTGGCAGTGACCTACGACACCAGCAGCCAACTGCCCGCAGTGTGCTGCGCACGCGCACGCTCCATGACTAGCAACAGTAACGCCAGTACAAGTCGCGTGAATGGCTCCTCGACATTGCAGTACGGCATCTCGGCGGTCGACTGGTACCCCGTGGACGGCGGTATCTTCGTGTCCAGCTCGCTCGACGGCCACGTCAAGGTATGGGACAGCGACGTCTTCCACGTCGTGAGCGAATTCGCGCTCTCTTCGAAGGTCTTCTGCGCCAAGTTCTCGCGCATCGCGAGCGCGCACTCGCTCGTGGCGGCCGTGACGGAGAAAGGCGAGGTGCGACTCTGTGACATGGCCATTGAGTCGTCGATCCACAGCTTGCTGGGCCACAGCGACGAGGTCTGGTCGCTCGCGTGGTCGCTCGAGAGCGAGTACCAGCTCAGCACGGGCAGCCGCAACGGCGAGATCCGCATGTGGGACATCCGCCGCTCGGGGTCCACCGCGTGTTTGCTCTGCCTCAACCACGAAGGCACGGCCGTGGTACCCGGACGCTCGAGCGTACACACGAACGTCAAGCGGCTGCCAGCTATGTCGCTGAGCGCGGCGTCCAAGCCCGCGTCCCTCAAGCGTCAGCGACTCGATGTAATGGCGAGTGTCAATAGCAACACTAGTGCGAGCGACAACCGACTGGAAAGAGAGCGAAAGCGCAATGCAGTGGCAAAGACGCCAGTCGTGAAGCGGAATGATCCGCATGCCGCGGCCTCCGTGTCGTTCGCCACAGCGCACAGCGGCGGCGTCAACAGCCTGGCGTACACGCCCGACGGACGGTACTTGCTGAGCAGTGGCACGGACCAGAAGCTCCGGCTGTGGAACAGCAAGACGGGCGAGCACGCGTTCATGAACTACCAGGGAGTCCAGAACCAGGTTGCATCTCGAAACATCCAGATGGCAGTGGTCCAGGAGGCCGATCCGTGGGACAGCACGCTCGTGTTCCACCCGAACGGGCGACTGGGGGAGCTGAGCGCCTACCAGGTCTTTGGTGACCACGGCGCGCCGCTCATGCGCTACACGGCGCACTACCAGCAGATCACGGCATGCGTGTACCGGAAGACCAGACGCGAGCTCTTCACTGGCGGCGAGGACGGAATCATCATGAAGTGGCGGCCGACTCCCGTTGACCTCTGTCCGGAAAATGGAGAAGCTTTAGATCAAGATGATGACGCCGTGAATCAGTCTTTCCAAGCACAGCTTGCAGTCGCAGGTGGTGGGGTGAGAAGTCGCATTGCTGGCGCTGCGGATGGGGACGTGGACGCGTGGAGTGATGATGATGACGAGGGAGATGGCGAAGCTGTGGACCAGGGCGACATCTTCATCCCGCCCATCTTGCGGCAGTACCAGGACGATGATCGTCATTAAGACACACGAAGTGTGGTGACGAGTGGTCAATTATATATAGGTGAGGCTCACTTCTCCCTATTCTTAGTGGTCTTGGTCTCTATGGTGTGGCGAAGAAATCACTGCTGGAGTCGACTCGAACAGGCCAGCACCAGCTCACTGAAGAGAGGAGTCGCCAGACATACTGGAGTGGTACCTGCGCCTCTGCCCAACAAAGTGTCATGGCATCGACCCCAGGGCCTAACAATCTGATGAACGCGCTGGACCTCTTTGGTAAAGAGGACCCTGAGGGCGTGGAGAAGTTCAAGACCGTCGCATTCCGCGCACTGCACGAGCAGCACATTGACGAGGAGCTCCGGCAAACTAAGAAGGAGAACGAGCGACTGCTGGAGGAGAACGCCGCGTTGTCCAAGGACCTGCGCGGCCTGCAGCTTTCGTTCGACAACAACGTGGGCGACCGCGAGCGCGTGCTGGCGTTCAAGTCCAAGCGCATTGAGGAGCTCAACACCAAGCTCAAGGAATGCGAGGCGATCAACGCGTCGCTGCTACAGACGATCAACGGCGGGCCAGAGGGGCTCGAGAATGTCGGCTCGCGCGCGACCATGTCAGCTTTGCTACAAAGTGGAAAGCCTCTCTTCCACGCGCTCGAGACGTGCAAGGAGCAGGAGTTCAGACGGCTCTTTGACGACAAGCGCCTGCATTGTGAGCAGCTTGTACAGCAGATCCAGGCGAACGAGACGCTCGTGCAGGAGATGCGCGTGTACCAGAGCGAGAAGGAGCAGGTCGAGGAGCAGATCCGGCAGCTGCAGGCAAAGATCGTGGCGATCATGGCCCAGAAAGAGGACGAGGTGCATTTTCTAGAGCGTAAGCTCGTGTTTGAGCACGACCGGCTGCGCAAGGAGAAGGATTCCGACATCCGCGCGTACCAGGAGGACATGGAGAAGCAAATGCGCACGCAGCTCGACATGACGACGCAGCGCACGATCGAGGAGAACGAGCGCGTGCAGCTCGAGCTGCGGTACCAGAGCTCACAACTCGAGCGGCTCGTCAAGCAGGTAGACCAGCTGCTCGCCGAGAACAAGCAGACACAGCAAGAGAAGCGCATCTTCGAGGACATGAACGCGAGTCTGAGTAAGCGCATCAAATTCTATGAGCAGCTCTTCGCCAAGATGCAGCAGAAGGACCAGCTCAAGAGCAAACATGGAGACGCGAGTGGTGGTCAAACAACGCAGTCCACTGACAGTAGCGATGGCCATCGGCGCTTCCACTCGCCCAGGAAGCCGCCGTTGCCGTCGCTCGAGTACGCTTTACAGCTCTCACCCACAGGACGTCAGTCTGCGTTCTCCATGGGATCACTGTCCTCACCGCCGCGGTCGCCACAGTTCTACGGCGGTGGGCGCGCAGAAGACGAGCCCAACAACAGACGAAGCTGGAGAGGTAGCGACGACTTCGATGGTGATGCGTGCCTCTTTGAAGGCGGCGATCAGTTGAACTCGGTCACGGAGGCACTGGAGGTGCATCTGCAGCAGCGCGAGTTTGCGAGAAAGCAAGTGGACGCGGCGCTGCGCTACCACCAGAACCAGCAGCAGCAGTTCGAGCAACTGCGAAAGCCCAGAGTGGTGAGTCACTGGCACTTTTGGTAGACAGCATTGCTGGTTTCAAATTCGTGGTGCTGAGAGTTTTATGTGATTTGCCTCTCGTGTCGTAGCCCAAGGCTGTGGATCGCCAGAAGGGCGTGTGCATGGGCCAAGTGCCGCTCGTGAAGAAGAAGATCATGCTCTCCAAGGCGGCGTACACGCCCTCGAGCTACCCGCGCGGACGGAAACTGGTGGACGCGCCGGTGCGTTTGGGAGTGCACGAGCCTTGTGTTGTATGGTCCAACTGAGTGAACGCCTGGAATGCTCACCTTGACACCTTTGCCGTTGTATTGACAATCATAGACGACTCTGGACTCGTTCATCCGGCAGCACGCGTCGATCTCACCCAGGCACCAGCGAACAGGCTCTAACAAATTATCAAGCGACCTAGGGACGAACGATAATGGTGGTGACGGAGCACCGTCCGCACCGACAGTATTAGTGCTCCCAGAGCTTCACTTGGCAAAGCCAGCACCGCCACAAGACAGATCAGATATGTGGAAAGCCAAGGCGCGGCCAGAGTCACCCGCCACCGCTCGGTTTTAACAACGACTCACATATAAACTGAGATTGACTGAAGCAAAATGAAAGCTCTGGCTGTCTGAGAGCTGCACTATTCACAACAGTCATTTTAGATCTTGCCCTTGCCGATGCCAAACTGGTCCTTCGCAGCGCGCAGTGCGCCCATAACCACGATGGCGTCGTCCGTGCAGCAGCCGCCCATGGCAAAGCGCTGCACCGCCGGCTCGTGCACGCGCATGAACGGGTTCGTCGCGAGCTCATCCGCGATCGTCGACGGGATCGTCGGCTCCTTCGCCGCAGTCTTCTCGGTCGCCCACGCCAGTTTCTTCTTGATAGCGGCGTTGTTCGGCTCCACGTGCGCGGCGAAGCGCAGGTTGCTCGCCGTGTACTCGTGGCCGCAGTAGACCTTGGTGTCCAGCGGCAGCTTCGCGACCACTTCGTTGAGCGCGTAATGCATCTCTGACGGCACGCCGGCGAAGAACCGCCCACAGCCCGCAACAAAAAGCGTGTCGCCCGTGAAGAGCGCGTCCTGGACGTGGTAGAGCACGTGGCCGCGTGTGTGGCACGGTGTGTGCAGCACCTCGACGGCGAGCGTGCCGACGTGCACGACGTCGCCGTGCGCGACCTCGCGCGTGGCCGCCTCGACGCCGTCGCCCTGGCCGCCGATGACCGGGACCACGCGCCCGTCCTGCTGCTCGATGATCTCCTTCATGGCCACGTTTCCGCCGGCGTGGTCCCAGTGCGAGTGCGTCGTGAGGATCGACGTGATCTTCACGCCCAGGTCGTTCGCGCGCGCGAGCACCTTGTCCGGCTCGACCGGGTCGATCGCCGCCGCCACGCCTGTAGCACAAAGATATAGAGGGTTGAGTGATAGCGACAGCCAGTATAGTTACGTCATAGAGAGGACGTACGGCTGGTGGTGTCGATGAGCAGGTACGCGTAGTTATCCGAGAGCACCGGCACGAGCACAACTTCCATGGTAGACGAATGATTGAATGAGTCTTGCAAAGTGGCAAGCATGTTGATGATGAAGCAAAGATGCACCAACGGGCATACTCGAAAGAGTGACTAATACAAACTTATTGTTTACACATTACAATGTAGTGACATGTCATTGATTTGTTTATGACGCACACGAACAGATGGCGTAATCATACACTCAGCTATGTCTTACAAAAGAATGGCACAGTGTACCACATCGTCGTCTTGAAGCTGGTTGACCCTGATGAGCTGGTCAAAAACCATGAGCCTCAAGCTGTATGCGAACCTCGTGAGCCAGCCGTCGCGCGCCGGTGCGTCCTTCCTGCACACGCTGCTGTCTGACCGCGTTACATCATGGACATCTATCTGACTGTGTGGGCGTATGTGTGTGAATCCTGCGCAGTCGCGTGGCTGCTGAAAGTCAAAGGCGTGAGCTACGAGCTCGTGCCGACAGCGCCGCCGCGCCATGGCGTCACGCCCGAGCTCCTCAAGCTCAACCCGAACGGCTTTGTACCTGTGATCAAAGACGGTGACTTCTCGCTTTTCGAAGGGTTTGTTGGAATGCTGGGCTGCATGAGTATTGCTATGTGTGGATGGTTGTTCTGCCATGACGCTCATCCACGTGTGCTCTGGGTCATAGCAACGCGATCCTGGTGTACCTGGCGGAGAAGCACCAGTGGACGGACGTGTATCCGACGAACGTCCAAGCGCGCGCCAAGGTGAACCAGTACCTGCACTGGCACCACACGAACGCGCGTCTGAGCACGATCCAAGTGCTACGTCCGTTCGTCATGCG
>JAASGT010000117.1:0-48224 GCA_023334315.1 Globisporangium alternatum | reverse complement strand
CAATCTTAGGGACATCCCCAAAAAATTCGCAAAAAATTGAATTTCGCGCGCAAAAATGAGTTTCCAGATGAGCTTTTCAGAACTTATAAACTCATTTGCGGACGTTCTTGAGGTGAAATTTCGGCTCGATTTGACTTCTTGGTGCTTCAAGACGGTCACAAGAACCGAGATATTACTTTGAAGAGTGCAACAAAGTAAAAGGACAGAGGCAAAGCGAGCTGTTTGGGAACGTTTGATGCGTGCTAGCGCTGCATTACGGCCTCAAACAGCGAGTCAACACCAGGTGACCTGCGCAACATTGTTATTTTAGCTTCAGGGGCGTCGTAGCGATGGGAAGAGCACCGATTCTGACTAAACTCCAGCAGGGTCAAGTGTTGGCGTACACGGCGGTGAAGATGTCTATCCGTGACATCACGAAGGCAGTGAGCGATCAAAGAATGCTGTTCACACGTTCCTTAAGAGCGCGAGCACGTACGGCACAAAGAAGAGCACCGGACGCCCGCGCCAGTTCAAGACCCTAGACCTCATGAGACTTAAGCGCTACACCGCCACCGGCGAGTACTCGGCCAGTGAGCTGCGCAAAGAGCTGTACGTCGACGCTAGCGTTTGCACTGTCCAGCGAGAGCTCCAGAGATACGAGCACCTCGCGTGCGTAAAGGCAAACAAGACGCCGCGCATGACTGAGCGGCACATGAAGCAGCGAGTGAAGTGGATGGAGCACCAGCTGCGCGAGCGCACCGATTAAAACTACGTCGCCTTCTTGGACGAGAAGAAGTTCAACCTCGATGGTCCGGACGGATTAAATACTACTGGCATGACCTGCGCACCGAGAAGAAGGTCGCATGGGAGCGAGTCGGTGATGGGATGGGGTGGGATCTCCTCGCTCGGCAAGGTGCGTCTCGCTGTGCTTCAAGGTAACCAGGACGCATTCGACTACCAGCAGACGCTGACCACGCATCTGTTCGAGTTTATCGATGGCGTTCATGACGGCAAGTCGTGTTTCAGCACGACAACATGAGCATTCATCGTGTTTGCACGGCCAAGGACTTTTTCACCGACCTCAGTATCACCACAATGGACTGGCCAGCGTTCTCACCGGACCTGAACCCGATCAAGAACGTGTGGGGACTCATGGCGCGCAAGGTGTACAAAAATGGACGGCAGAACTCGATCGTCAGCGAGCTGAAGGACGCTGTGTTGGCTGCGTGGGACGAGATCACAACCGATCTGCTCATCAAGCTCTCCAAGTCGATGACTGATCGGTGAATTGCTGTCGTGCGTAGCAAAGGCAAAAAGATAACATACTACACCTTTGCCGGTCCAATGTGAAAAAAGCCAAGACCAATGTGGTGTGCCACGTAAAAAACAAGAAAATATTTCTCGATGGATTAAAGCTAACAAAATATAAATTTTGGAAAAGTACCAAAGTGAAAAAAGAAAACAGCAAAATGAAATCAAGCCCCGAAGTGCATGTCTTCGTTGCGAATGGCACCAGCAACTGAAATCTGACAGTGCAAAGCCATACGCCAGATGATACGAACGTTGTCGATGAAAGGCATGCTGTAAGTAACAGCATGCTCGAGAAGATCCATGCGACGGGCAGTCAACGTAGAGAAAGAACCAATGCTGAGCATGTCCTCCCTGTGCAGGGCCAGGAATGACTTGATACGCGCCTTGAGGACGCTGAAGCAGCCTACACAACATTCATTAATCGATTGGGTCATCCGAATTACCCCCATTACTCGCATACCATATGGATACAACGAACCTTCAATTGGATTGCACATCGGAGAATACGGTCCGAGGCGAAACAGCACCATGTCGTCGTGTTCTTGCACACGCTCTTCCGTCTGGTTATGAGCAGGCGCATTGTCGAGCACGATGACGATCTTCTTTCCGCTGAACTCTTGTTCGTAGACAGGATGCTCCTTGGTCTTGCGGTAGACTTCTTCGACGGACGCAGCATTGACGTTCATCTTGATGCTGCCGCGCTGTAGGGCGTAGTGAACGACCCCAATCTCGGTGAAAACCGTACACTGGACTTGCAAGTTCTTGCCCTTCGAAGGCGGAAGCACAATGTAGCGCGCTCGCCCTTGATCGCTCGACCCTGAACCGGCTTGCAGTACAGGTTGAAATTTGTTTCGTCGTAGTAGACGATGAGATCACCGCTCGTGTGGTTCTGAACCAGCTGTTCTGCAAAGATTCGTCTCTTTTCCTTGTTCGTCATGCTGTTGCAAGTCGATCTGATCGGAGCCCGTTGACCTGTGTCGGCACTCCTGAAGCTGAGCCAAATTTGAGCATTTATCGGGGTGCCAGACGGGAGCGCAGACTGTCTTCTCTGGGTCGTGCCATACTGGGGCCTAAACACTTCCATTGTGGGTCGTGCCAGAAATTTCTCAAGTTACTTCACCACACGATGGCGTCTACTACCAGTCGGCTTTGGCCCGTTACTTCTCGATGGCAGAACAGACGAGACGTAACACGGTCCGCACGCAAATAACTACTTGATCCGACGCAACCGCCTCTCCCTCCAGAACCAGACGTCGCCGTCCACGTTCTCGCACCGCGTGCTAGAGATGAGGAATCGCAGGAATTTTAGGCTCTTGTATTGCTAATAATGTTCAGAATACGAGGCTTTACATTCTGGCTTGTAGCTCACAAACCAGAACACTTTTGTTCAAAATAGTATCAAAATAATTTTTTCAAAGGCTGATTTGATACTCAGCTTTTGATTGGTGAAAAAAATTCTGCAAAATTTGCTATATTTACAGAGATATTCGCCCAAAGTTTGCATTTCCAAAAGTGTAATATGTGTCAAGTTCAGAGTTTTAATTTACCAAATTGCAAAGATACTACTCTAAGAAAATATTATTTGTAATGGGTATATATGCCTGTGTAAATTGATATATTATGGTATGTAAAAATAGAGGGTGCTGTTTTCCTTTCTGACAGTTTCACAGTCGTTCGATTATCTCTTTGTCTTCTTGGAAGGGTTTCGTCCACACAGACTTTTGCGAGCAAATGAAATATTCTGTCCACGTTGATCATAAATTCGTTTTATAGAAACCACTCAATTTTTAATTAAGAGGCCTACATAATAAGCTTTGGTAAAATAACTTACTACTATAAAAACGAGCTGTGACAGGGACATTAGGGGTTTCAATGATCTTTTGACTCAAAGTGACAAGACGGCAAGTTCAAAAAAATATGGTGCTTGTTGGTTGGCTGATTGCTTTGAGGTCTTTGAAGCCCCCTTTCATCAATCACTGCCTCTTGCCATTTGAATCGGTCGCGTATTTTAAAAGAAAAGGAAACTTGCCAACTTTTGCCATTTGCCGTTCTTCACCCGAAATGATGCAGAGCGACAGATGCAAGTCGGAAAGAAAACTGAATGCTGCTGATTGGTTGAATTTTTTGGCTTGCAAAGTGGTAAGAGATCATTGAAACCCTATTGTATGCTCAAAGTGAAACTGTAATGCGCGTTTCCTGTCACATTTTTACTTTTTGAACCTGTGATAGGAAACCCACC
The DNA here is from genome assembly GCA_023334315.1 of Globisporangium alternatum. Classification (NCBI taxonomy): domain Eukaryota; phylum Oomycota; class Peronosporomycetes; order Pythiales; family Pythiaceae; genus Globisporangium; species Globisporangium alternatum. The sequence goes on along the minus strand of JAASGT010000117.1, from coordinate 44,695 downwards.
GAAGCGATTCGAAATGTACAAGTTGTTTGTATGGTTGAAGTCTACTTTGACTGTGGGTTTTCTGTCACAACTTATTTATTAGCAGCAAGTTTTTTACTATACAGACACAGTATATCAAATATGGAATAATTATCTAAGCAAGTAAACTTATAAGACTCATCACCTGATTATTACGCGAACGAACGAAGTGGAAGGGCGCTCACTCTGATATGGCGATTTTAGATTCCGGCGTTAACCGCCAATTCACTCATGGTGTGGCACAAACGTTTTCGTTTGTGGCTCTTAGCCATTGCTCAACCCGAGCCTGCGGATGCGTTATCTGCGTTTGCAAGCCAGCGCTGTGCACACACAAATAAAGACGAAGCACGAGCAAGAGCACTGGAAGCACGAGCAAGAGCACCGGAAGCAAAGCCAGACAATGGACCAGCGGACCTCGTCCTACTCCAAGGTCGTGCCGACGCGCGTCGAGACGCCCGGGGTCGTTGTCAACGACAAGAGCAGCGACGACTGCCCGTCCGTGAGTCCTGTGGACATCAAGCTCGACGCGACGATCGAGGCGACGCTGCCAGGCACGCGGCGCTGCAGGTTTCCGCAACAGCCTGGGCTTAGTGCTGACGCCGGTGTTATCTCACCGTCTGGTGCTACGAACGATGGTGGTGTCGTCACACTCGAGCGACGCCGAGCAAATTCGTTATCTGAGTGGTCGATGACGCGAGCGATCTACCAGGCGCCCGACCAACTGAAACTGCGGCGCCACTCGTCCGGGATGACCCGCTCGCGGCCCACAACGGTCGTGCTGTCCCGCGAGGCTGGCGAGAGTTTCTACGACGTCTTTGGCGCGCTGGGCGTGCCCATGGTTCTCGCATTTATCTTCTCGGCCGCCGCGATATTCAGCCAAGCGTACATGCAGATGTACCCGTCAGACTTTGCGAACCTGCTCATGAACACGACGCACTACGACGAGGGCGAATTCTGGCTGCTGAAGAAGACCAGGCGCTCGACTGTGGCGATCGCGACCGCGATGCTCGTGTTCTTCGGCTGCTGTTACCTCGTGCTGGTCACCTACATGCTCTTCCTCCGCCACTGGGTCATCGAGAAGAAGCCCAACAATACTGTGCTGCAGCAGGACGCACTGGCAAAGCTGAAGCGCAGGGAGTCACTCGCCGCTAGTACAACTACGAGAGAGTCGACGACCACCGAGGGCGACGAGGAGATCACGGTGGCGGAGATCGCTAAGGGCGTGCTGCTCACGAACCTCGAGTTCTTGCGAAATGCGCTCGCGACATCGTTTCCACGGCTCTTTGCGAGACAGCAGCAGCAGGCACAGAGTACTGTGGCGACCAATGCGGATGCAGCATTGCAAAGGAAAAACGCGGTGATGGCGCGGCGGAAGCTGCAGCGGGCGCGCGCGATCTACTTCCAGTTTTCAGGCATCGACGGCGTCTACTACGCGTATTATGTAAGTCGTCATGTGCTGTTGGGCTGTTGTATCTGAATGCTTCTAAGAGCTCTTCGTCGCATTACCGTTTTGTGTGGACAGAGCGCACTGTACGACATTCCGAAGCTTGCGTTCCAGACGACGACCCTGGTCACGTACCTGCGCAAGGGGTTCCCGATCGCGATCGTCGCGTTCTACTGCACGATGCTCTCGGTCAACTGGTTTATCTCGTTCTACCGCTTCCAGCGCAAGACGTTCGACAAGGCGCTGCTCGTGATGAGGATCTTCTATCTGTGAGTACCAACCATCAGAACTTGTAGCTGCTCGCATCATGAGTGATTGTAACGCCTCACCTGCTTTGCCTGCTGTCCAACCGTTTAGCTTTGACTTGTTCTTCGCAGTCTTCGCGCCGCTGCTCATTCTCACGTACTCGTACTACAATTTCCACTTTGACCGCGAAGTCTTTCGCACGAAGGAAGAGGCGTTCCCGCCAGGGGAGTTCGAGCGCATGGCACGCTTGTTCGCCGACCCAAGTCAAGTCTCAGTCACTCGCTTGGGCTTCAGTCACTTGACGCTCACGACCGGGTCCAGCATCGGCATCAAGTTCGGATTGCTCTACCTGTCGATCTACAAGTGGCGCAAGATCATCTGGTTCCTGATCCAGACGCACCACAAGAACCGGCGGCAGATGACGGAGAGCCACACGACCAAGCAGCGCAAGCAGACGCGTCACCACCTGGCCCTTGGCGTCGTCGCGTTCCTCATCTTTGGCATCGGGGCGCTCATGTACACGATCGGGTCACTCGTGACGTGCAAGAAGAACTGTGCGGGCCAGGAGAACTGCGCGGTGATCTCCTACAAGTGGCAGTGGCGTCACGAAGGCTGTCCGTGCCTCGTGTACATCAGTCGGAAGCTGGATCCGCGCACCTACGACGAGTGGCTCTACCCTGAAGACGTGACGGACTCGTTGAGCGAGGCGGCGAGGGCGGGCACGCTCAAGAGCATCCAGATCGTCAATCGAGCGCTCCCGACCCTCCCAGAAGCTCTGCGGCAATGCAAAGACCTCCAGCAGCTGTAAGTGCCTTGCGTTCATAGCCTAGGGCTGTCTCTCTTGTCTTGGTTATGGGGCTAATCTGGATGCGTGGTGCTGCAGCATTCTGATCTACACCGAGACGGAGGAGTTCCCAGACTGGACGAAGGAGCTCACGCACCTGGAGTACATGTACGTTCTCAGCACCACATTATTTGATTGTGTGCATGAGGCTCACTCTGTGATGGCGCCTGTATGTGTTGCTAGCCATATCGAAGGCGATTTCACGCCACGCCGGCTCAAGTACCTGCCGCTCGACATGTTCAGCCGCATGAACCATCTCCACTACCTCTACACGGGCACGATCCCTCAGCTGACGACGTACCCGTCATTGGGCGGGCTTGACGAGCTCGAGACGCTGACGATCGTGTCTGGCCACTCGTTGGTGGAGCTCCCGAGCTTTGACGACATGGTCAGCCTGAGCTCATTGAACCTGGTCGAGAACTATCACGTGCATCGCCTACCCTCGCTGCACGCGCTGACAGACTTGCGGGGCTTCAACGTGGTCTATCGCAACGAAGTGTGCTGCAACGGCTACCTCACGGGCATCTGCGATCGCTTGACACCCATGTGTCGCAAGTACAGCAACGCGTCCGAGATCCAGTGCGCAAGAGAATCGATCTCCACGGACGATAAGGCGATCATCGTGAAGACGCAGGGCGTGATCTGCACAGACTCGAACCTCGATCTCGAAGACGGTGCGCCGTCGCTCCAGTCAACAGACGTGGCGTGCGGTGGCGTGCTGTATCGCCAGTGCCACATGGGGAACACCACGGGCATGTGCTACAACGCGCGCATGCTGGTCGTGACGTGCGAGACGTCAGGTCGCTACGAGCTCATGCGGCGGCTGCAGATCGAACGGAACATTGGGGATAAGTGCGATCCGAATGAAGAAGCCTGGCTGGGCTGTCAGTAACAAGGTTGAGCGACGAGCTATCAATGGTACGAAATCGCTCTTCTTCTAGCTCTTTAATGACTCTCATTACTCTCTCATATGCTCACTAGACTCACATGTTTGATCACTACTGCTACAGATAGTTGTACTCCACTCGCGGGATTCGCTTCGCCTGTCTCCAGTCGCCTGCGTATGATACCGTCGTCCATCATGGCTGCTGTATCAGTAAAACAGGCCAAACACGCACACTTCTTCATTCGAGATCACTTGTTGCTGGATGGTGCCTTTGCGGCTGTGGCCTTCTTGTGCGCACCGCAGAGTCCGCCGCCACGATCCACCTTTCCGCAGCCGTCGACCGCGCAGATCCGCGCGCCACCGTGCGTGGAGCACTTGCCGCCGCGCTGTGTACCTTTCTTGCAACCCGGGAAGACGCAAATCTTGCCGCCGCCGTGCGTGCGACACAGACCCGAGCCTTGGCTACTCTTCTCACAGCCACTCACGGAGCACCGCACGCCACCGCCGTGCGCCTTGCAGCGACCAGTCGCCTGCGCGCCACGTGTGCACTCTGGGACAGAGCAGCGCTTGCCTCCGCCGTGGCGAATACAGCGACCGCGGCTCTGACTGCTCTTCATGCAACCGGCGACCGAGCAGATACGTCCGTGGTTGTTCGCGGCTGCCTCATCCTGCGCCTTCTTGCGAGCCGCGTCGCTCAGTCGTCCACGAGCCTTGGTACTTTGGCGCTGGATGCGGCTGTTCGTGTACACGTGGCTGCTGTCGTCTTGCGCTGCCGTGGTCTGCGCTTGGGCGTGAACGCTCACGAACGAGAACTCGGCCGCGTCGAGCGGCGCCAGCAAGTCGGGTCCGAAGAGCTCCTGTACAGAGAAGAGCGACACTCCACTGCGCTGCTGCGGTCCCGGGAAGAAGCTCGTGAGCGGGAACGTCGGGAAGAATTCTTCAGCACCGAGCGCGGGCTCGTCGAGCAGGAGATAGGAGAGGATGTCGACCTCTTCGTCGCAGAAGCCGCGCGTCGTCGTCATTGCCGCAGTAAGGGCGGTCTCACAGAGTTCTATGTGCGCGCGTCGTGTCGAGTTCGTCAATGACTGGCGGCTGGAGTTGGCGGAGGATCTTTGTTGCTGACCCTCGGCCGCAGCGATGTCAGCGAAGGCCATCAGCAGTGAGGATGCGCTACGATGCTGTGTGGAATCGAGCCTGGGACTGGAGGAAGCCTCGAGCATTGCCACCTCTGTGCGAGAGACAAGCGTTAGTTCGCGCAAGTGGTGATGCATCTGACCAGCGACTACGAGAGAACTGAAGAGCTCTGAAAAATTCACAAGTGCGCTCAAGAGAGCGAGAGGTGTCACACACACACCACCTAAAGATCCAGGCCAGCCCAAGGGTGTCGGTCGGCCTTTCTCGAGACCCAGGAGGCCGACCAACTGGAGTGTCTTGGGTACACATTCCACTAGCGAAAGGTTGTGACTCGCAAAGAAACACCTACCTTGGCGTCACAACCAGAGGCTATCCGAGTGAGACACGAGGCATTATTCTCGATGGAGACTGGAGCATCCGTCACCTGCTATGAATAGAAATCTTGTGAAGGTGAACGAGTGGAAAGGACAACACAAAACAGCTTGTTCGTGGCCAGGAATAGATCGCCTACGGGTTTGACAAGCTGATAACGTTCATTTGGATGCTCAGTTTGTGAGCAGAAGAGCGACGCAACAAGCAAGCGCACCGTCCGATGTCGACGACCACGCTGCGCTAGCTGAAGATGATTGTGAAGTCAGCTGCTGCTGGGGATGGCCTTGAAAGTCTACTCGCGCGGCACCGCAGTAGCCGCAAGGGTCTCCTCGAGCGCGACATTCCATTCTCCTGGTGGAAATGCGTCGTTTCATTCGTCTCCTACGCTCTCATGCTCTCCGACGTACTCCGGTCCGGAGCTGGCATTCGCAAGAGCACACTGCCGCGCATTGAGCCGAGCGAAGTGGTGTTCTTCGGTCCCTACGCGTACGGAGTGCTCCACGCCTGGGGGAACGACACCACGGGGACACACGCCGTGTGGCCGTACAAGTTCGACACCACATCTGTCTCCATTCGAGCGTACGCTGAATTTCTCGGGCTGCAGACGTGGCCTCCGTGCCTGTTCTACAAGAAGTCGTGTCCTCACAGCACCCTGGAGGTCTCGACTGCCTTTCAGATGCTGGACGCGTTGGTCGACGCGATCGCTGCGAGAGAGGCAAGGAGAAGTCGTGCACACTTGCAGCAGAGGCTCACGCTGCGCGTCACCAACGCCTGGTTCGATCGGATCCACCATTTCATTCTCCCCCAGATCTTTGGCGACCACATGACGCGGACAAGCCAGGCTCTCTACTACGATGTCAAGACGCTCAGTACGCCATCGTTCCAGTTCTGCTCGAAAGGACACCGCCCTCGGCCGTACACGTGCTCTCGGATCGCATCAAACTTCGCAAGAACCTGCATAAAGTCCAACTCACTCTGTCAGGGAGTTGGTCGCATCTGGCAGCATGCGCTAGCGCGAAAGCAGCAACTGCAGCAACAGTACAGCAATCTGACGCTCGACATTCTCGTGGTCGAGAGCCAAACTGATCATAGCACGGGTGCATTTTCCTTTCAAGGGCGACAGTTCCTGGATGTCGTCGTGCTCACCCGCATTCGCAACTGCACCATAGCAAAAGCCGTCTCATCCAACGACACCCTTGCACTGGGATCAACTGCCAGCTCTACGAGTTGCTCGACTGTCGCCATCGATGATTTCCGCTACGACGCAGCTTCCATCTCGTCAGATGTGACTCACTGGTACGTGGTCATCGCTTCCGTCCGATGCCTCGGCCAGATCTACGCCTGGATACGAGTGTTGATGCTCTTCCTCGGCTGCTACTACGCACGATCCGCTGAGGAGCACTTCGCTGGTGCGCGTCTCTACGTACGAGTTCTTGCGGCAGTTCGCACGATGTTCCTGATACCAAGTCAAGGAATCGTGTACGGAAGCATGTTTCCCATCGCCTGCTACGTACTTGCCCATTCCTTGGACTCGGCGGTGGTCTACGACTACGTGTCCCAGGCTTTCAACACGCCACTCGGAGTGTTTAAGCTGAACATAAGCGAGTTCTTGGTCATCAGCGCTGTCTCCATGCGGAGCGTGTGGATGCTCGCGATTGCTCTACATCTTGCGGTGCTCAGTGTTACGAGCAGATATTGGTCGCCGATGAACGGGATTCCAGCCCTCCCCGAGTTCTCGATCAGCTTCGTGTCGTGTCTGACCATCATGGCGCAATTCCGCGCCATCAACTTCCGCGACACGCGCGTCGAGTCGATCTCTGAAGTCACCCAGAGCTCTCGCGTCGCCAATATTCGCGCAGCCACGTTCGATCACTCGCTGGTACTTGGAAACGGGATCGACTTCAAGTGCCTCGTAGCGGCCGGTTCAGTGACGTGTGCGCTTGTGTTCACCGGTTGGTGTGTGCTGCGCTTACTGGAAAAGACAAAACAGATCCAGCACGTTGGGGTCTATCTCTGGCCGAGGACGCTGGTCTCCTACGCCGCTGGAACGCTGTGGCCCACCACTGCTTTTGCTGTGAGCTGGAATGGCATCTTCGCTGGTAGTCGACTGCTGAAGCGTGTACTTTCGAAAACCCTCGTCAGGATGGGTCCTACCCAAATCATGCCTACGCCTGCGATTTCCAACATCCAGCGTCAAGAAGTACTTCGGCGGCTGTCGCAAGCGCTCCTGCTGCAAGACTCCTCGACGAGCCGCTTCTTCCAGCGCAACATGGCGATTCCTGACGAGCGCAGTCGTGAAGTCGAGTCACTCATTTACTTGATGAACTTGGCCGCGATGACGGATCCGATCGTGCTCTTGCGTCTCCGCTGGTTTGGAGGCAAGCCGATTGAAATCTACGAATCGAAAGCCACGCAGCACCTCTTTCTGATCCCGCAAGCAGCAAGATCCAGTGACGACACCCCAATAGTCTGGGATGATTATACCTTGCTCGGTGTCACGCGCACCACGCACTTGCCTTGGCAGGATCTGCTTCAGTGTGGCTGAGACCGCGACGATGTGGACACTTTGAAGAGGCCGTGGAGAGCAGTCGGATGGCTTCGATTCATGCGTCCACGTACAACAACTCGCTCAGCTTCTAGGAACTTGTGTTTCTAGGTAACACACTGGATGCAAAGTATCTTCTGGGCTATACGATCGTGCTATCGACTCTTCTTTTCATTGTGAGCTGCTGCTTGCGAGTTTTGAGCAACTACAGAGTAATCAAGCGAATCCACATATTCACGTGGCCAAAGACCAGGGTGTCGTACGCTGCAGGCACGCTATGGCCCGCTAACACGCTTGTTGGCAGCTGGAACGGCATCCTGCTCGCCAGTGGTAGTGGCACCAGACCTGGCACAGCAATCATACGCAGGTACACGCAGTTCCAGCAATCAAAACGTTTGTATCCACCTTCGAAAACGCCAGCAGCATCTTCGTCGCCAGTAATCACATCAACCGAGTCCAAGTCTTCTTCGCGAGCATCCAAGAAGCGAGTCGTCTGTTGCGTCACGACTTCGCGATTCTCGACGAGCAGATACGTGGAGTCGATGATCTACCTGGTGAACCTCGCGGTGATGACCGATCTGGTCGTGCTGTTTTGCGTCTGGTGGGGGAGAGGCATGCACGTTGGCAGCTACCAGTCCAAGATCACAAACAAGCTTTTTCTCGTACCTCATGACGCAGTTGAGGCTCATAAAGACGTCCCGATCTCTTGGGACGACTACGAGTTGATCATGATCACGAGTACGAAGGACTTGGCTTGGCAAGACCTGTTCCACTGCGGACGAAGAATCGGCGTCAATGCAACTCTGTACTCACTGAAGCGAGCTACCTGGATTCAGCTGCTGTCAGCTGCACGTCAAGCCACGGGCGCTCCCTGTCCGGGCGGTGGTAGTGTTCGTAGCGCGCACTCGCGTTAAGGTTGCTGGACGCTTATGAATGTGCCTGCTGCGCTTGACACCCATGCCCGCATTCTGCCGACAGAAGCAACTTCAACTATATCCCTTCGTTATACTGACCCATAACAAGAAAATATGCTTTACTCATTGTCAGTTGATTGACATTGCATTTAGTGATATTCAAACTTGCCAGCCATCATTACTCTGGATCATCCACAATGAAGAAGATCCTGCCACGGCAGCTCGGACGAACGCACTTCCAGCAGCAGCTCGTACTTGCTCCATGCGATCGGGATATCGTGCGGCGAGTTTGCAATCGCCTGTGGCAACAGCATAAGCCGTGATGAGGACGGGGACTCGTACACGCCGATGCTCGCTCTCCCAGAGACGCGCAGTTGGAAGAAGACGATCGGATCGGTCATCAGCGCCATGTTCATCAGGTACACGAGCGACTCGTTCTCTCTGCTGCGCTTCTCTAGAGTCGATATGGCGTCGCGGCGAGCAACGCGACCTCTTGGTGTCGACGCGTTGCTGCTGTGGAGTATCTGAGGGAGCGGGAGGATCCGAACTGGGCTGCTCGGAAGACTGCACATTTTCTTCGTCCAGAAGGCGCTCTCGGTTTTCGTAGAGATCTTGTGCAGTGTGGTAGCAGTGGGCCCAGTGTCTCCCCATGTACCGTCACTGTCGTTGCTCCAGCTCACTACGAGGCAGTTGACGGGCCACAGCGTCCCCGCAGCATACGAGACCTTCGTCGTATGAGTGAACGAGAACTTGGTTCGCTCGAGTACGTGCATCTTCTTCAGAATTTGCAGGACACCCAACAGAGTGATTGCCAGCAAGCCCATCGCCATCGCTGATCCGATCAGAGCTTGGATGTCCAGAGTGTTTCCAAGCAGAAGCATCCCCCAGACGTTGCGAGTGTTGTCGGAAGCCGTTGCTCGAATCATCGCAACACGGGCGCTCGGCACAGCCGTGGCGATGAACTCGAGCCGAGTGTCTCGAAAGCAAAGCGCGCGGAACTGGGCCATGACAGTGAGACACGATACGAAGGTCACAGAGAACTCTGGGATGGAGAGGATGCCCCCTGACGGCGACCAGTTCTGCCGTGTGCGAAGGATCAAAATCGCGTGCAGAGTGATCGAGAGCACCCACACACTTCGCATCGAGACTGCACTGACGAGCAGAAACTCGCGCAAGTTCAGCTTGAAGACCCCAAGAGAAGTCGCGAAGGACTGCGAGACGAGCTCGTAGACCGTCGCGGAGTCGATGATGTGCGCGACCACGTAACAGCTGATCGGAAAGATACTTCCGTAAATCACCACTTGGTTCGGCACCAGGAACATTGTTCGAAGAGCAGCCATGAATCGAGTGGCGAGCGTGGCATCATTATATTGCGGCTCGGCTGACCTGGCGTAGAAACATCCGAGGAAGAGTACCACCAAACGCATCCACATGTACGTCTGACCGACGAATCGCAGCGACGCGACAATGAAGTAGAACGAAGTCACTGTCGTCGACAGCGCTGCGCTCTCATAGCGGAAGTCGTCGATCACGATCGTTGAGCAGTTGGTAGAAGACGAAGACTTGCCAGGTTCCGAGGTGGAACAAGTGCGAGCTCGAGTGATGACAACGATGTCTGAGAACTTCCTCCCCTGGAAAGAAATTGCAGCCGTGCTGGGGTCGGTTTGCCCCTCGACGATCAGAAGATCCAAATGCGACTGCGTATACTTCAGCTGCAGTATCTGCCTTCGTGTCATGATGTGGTTCCAGACGTGGTCAACTTCGTTGCACAGCGGATTCGCATTGACACAATGCCGCGCAAAATTTGTCCAGAAGTCAAAGCATGCAAACGGGCGATGCGGATTCTGCGCGCAAAACTTGAAACCTGGAGATTCCAGCAACTCGTCTGAGTAGTACAGCGCTTGGTTGGTTCGCGTCATCTGTTGGACAAAGAACTGCGGCAGCACGTAGTCGTGGATGCGGTCGAACCAGGAGCTCCGCGTTCGCAGGGTCAATGTTGTCGGCACCAACTTCGTACGCGGTCTTGCCGCCATCGTCTCGACCAGCGCGTCCAGCATCCGGAAAATAGTTGGGTGATCGATTCGTCGCTTTGAATCTGGCGGCGGTGCTCGATACAAGAGGTGCGGCGGCCACGCTGGTAGCTGGAAGTACTCAGCGTAGGCTCGTATCGCGATCGAAGTCGTGTCGTACTTGTACGCCCAGACGTCTTGCGTGGCAGCAGAAGTCTCGTTGAGGGTAACGTGCGCGACCGAGTATCCGTATGGCCCAAAGAAGAGATAGCGATCGTTGTCGATGTTGGTCAGCTTGATCTCTTTCGTGGCCAGCCCCGACCGGAACACATCAGACAGCAGCAGGCAGTACGAGAAGATCGACACGAGGCACCGAGTCCAGGAGAATGGCACGTCGCGGTCGAGATTTGCGAGGCGATGCGCACGGTGCTTGCGGAGTAGCCTCTGTAGCAGGTTGTTGTGGTCCATGGTCGCCATCTTCGTCTGTAGCGAGACACGCACCAGCTAGCGCACCGATGTGCGAATACTCGGAGCTGATTTCACTTGTAAATCAGCGCAGCGAAGGTTGTTACTCGAGCCCGCTCCTGATTTACGCATGCGATCGTCTGTGCACCCACCAAGAATAGACGGGAGCTGAATGCGCGCGGGTCTACGTCAACTACCGTTCTTCCTGCCGCGATGTTAAACAAGTCTCTAGCGCTCTTGACTCGGGCTGGCGGTTCCTAACACTTGTATGTGCGAGTTGCTTTGTGAAAGGCGGCCGACATTGCACTCTTCCAGAGCAATCGCGAGGCGAGAGCGCAGGCTTGGAGAGTGTGTATGTGTACCTGAGCTGAAGTATACGCGACTGACGCCCGGCTTCGGCTCCCACTTTCGCCTCGGCGCACGTGCCACACGTTCGGCTGCGCGCTCGGTGATCACAAGTCTACTCCTGTCAGACAGCGGGACGTGGCGGAGCACTTTCGAAGCATGACGAGCCCTTCCCTCTCGCTGACTGCGAGTCGCCACCGTAATAACAATGCTCGCTGACTCCAGACACGCACGCTTGAAGCTTCCTTGAAGAACGAGCGCTTGAAGCGCACCATCTGCTTTGTCCACCGCTACGCTCGACGATCAGCTCGTTCATTCGTTCGTTTGCCTTGACAGAAGCAAAGGCTGAGAGGACGGACGCTTGAAAAAAACGAGAGGGGTAGAGCTGTCGCGCGCGTGAGTCAGCCAGTGCAACTGCTCACTTCAGCCTTTGCATCCATGAACGCACAGCGATTGACTCACTGGTGCACGACCAAAAGCGACACAAGGATCCAGTATCAGATCGAGCGCGTTTGGCGTGTTTGGAGAGTGACCGCTGGCGCGTCTCAGGAGCGCTCCATGCATCCCATGACGCGCAGACGACCGGCGCAAGCGACACACACTTGAACACACGCAAGTGAGCTCATTGCACAGAGCCCGGAAGCGCCAAGCACCACGCCCGTCAGCGCTCGCTTTGGTCCTGCTAAACGCCCATTTCCTGCTTGCGCATTTGGCATTCACGTTCTGCGTGTTTGGCAAATGTCGGTACAGCCACAAATGTCGGCAGAGCTGAATGTCGAGTCGGTAGAGAGGCATGGAGGTTGAGCGAGGTTGCAGCATTCTAGCAAGAGTGGAAAGCTTCGAGCCAACGCAAGAGGAACTTTCTAAAACCTGCGGCAATTTGTATTATATGTTGGAGGGTTTTCTTCATGCCGTGTTTTGGGCGTGTGTTTTTCGTGTTGGTCAAAGAAAGGACATGTCGAGGGAGCCAAAAAGACGCGGATGGGCAGACTTCTTTTTTCTTGAACACGACAACAAATATAGAACTGTACACTTTGAAACGAACACATATCCGGCAGACTCGACACTTTGGTATACTCCCTGTTGCCGTTTCGCGTGTTGGTAAACACAACAGCGTTTCTGAGCGTGCTTTCTTGTTTTTCAAGTTAGTTAGTAGTAGTGAGCGGCTTGGACAGGAGTTCACCAATAGTTGCAGACCAAACGATAGCTTTGCTGAGCACCTTTGATGAATGATTGAGACACTATTTCTCCGCTGTCATTGTTTGATCATCCATCCCATCCCATGAGATCATCACGGCTTTTAGTGGCTTCCAAATGTGCTCTCATGTATCATGTGGTTTTGGGCGGGAACTGTATTACTTAATGCAATGTTCCCTTTCGTTGGGACACCAAGATGGTAAAATATCTGCGCATGATGAAGAGATGAATGGAGAAAGACAATGCTAATGGTTGCAGGTAAAGTGATGAACAGACGATGCCGGAAATTGTCGCAGTGTGCATTTCGTGAAGCCATTATCTTCTGAATAATACACTAGCGAGTGTCCTTTATGATGAAGTAGCGAGCATGATAATGCTGGTTGGTCTATGGTGGTCTATCAAGAACACGGTTTGTGCGACCAACGCAAATGGTGACTCGGATGAATGGTGTGCTTCGACTAGCAGGACAAGCTAAACAAACTGTTGCCATTTTGTTTGACAAGAAGAAAGTATTGAGCGTTTCAACTTTAGGACTGTTTCATTATCCGTACTATACGCGACAAGGATCAGCTACCACCCAGCTGTGCACGTGTTCGGACCTCCTCGTCCACAGGTGGTTGAGTCGAATTTGAAAGCGCTCGCTGGCCAAATGATCGAGAGCCACACGCAGGGAGGGAGAGAGAAAGGAGCTCGTGACCATTTTGTACAGTGAGTGAGATCATCAGAGTTTGAATGGCTGTGCTACTCGCGAGTCCACCTACACTTTTGGAGCGACGGGTGCGTGTGCGTATCAGTCGGAAATCGAGAGAGGGAGTGGTCTAATGTGATATGGCACTTCAGTTTGTAAAAGAGACTTGTTTTACGGTACTGTGGGTTCGATGCCGTGATTCGGATGGGTCTGAAATGTTTCTTCTCGGCCAGTGGCACTTCAGAAAAGCCACCATCCACGAGCCAACAAAGAATTTCATTTGGTTTCAGTATGCTGGTAAATCATTGTACCGGTGGAAAACACGCACTTCGGACTAGGATTTGTCGTGTTCGCGGAGCCACCACTACCTGTCACAATATATATATTTACACAATGTCAACTTTTTCACCTTTGAATGGGAACACAGAAAATCCGTTTAATACAAATACACATATAAAAAAGCACAAACTTGATTTATACGATCGCGAGGATTTATACCAAGGAGTGGTTGTCGAGGAGCTATTTTCTACCCCATCCTCTCCAGCCGTTCTCGTTCTGTACCGTACGTCTGGCTCCTCACTCGGACACAGCCGCGGCAGCCCACCCACATGGCCCAAGCCGCCCGCCCCAGCCAAACAGACATGCACCTTCGCTCCAGTCCGTCAGCCTGCCCGAACGCACCGCCACCAGGTCATTCCGCAATTTGCCAGGTCTCCCGCACACGCACACACTCAAAGAAGCCCCAGCTCACACACGATGGTCACCGCCGCGCTCTCCCCGCACTACGTCGACCAGGGCACGCCTGACGGCAAGCACTCCCGCGTTGCCACGCACCCGCTCTCGACGGCCATGAAGGCGTACAAGATCACCAAGGTGCTGAGCTACTTCTTCGGCTCGCTGCTCTTCCAGCTCGGCTCGATCTACTTCTACCCCAAGTACTCCATGCTCTGGGGCGGCAAGGGTGGACTCTTCGGCAGCTGGGCCTTTGTCATTGGCTGCGTCTTCTTCATGCTCGGCACAAACATGGACTTCATCGACACGATCCGCAACAACACGACCGGCTCGGCCACGCACCGCATCCTCGTGGCCTACAACGGCCTCATGTACGTCATGGCCGGCGTGATCTTCGAGCTCGGCGCGATCTACTTCCTGCCGGACTGGTACGCCAAGGCACCGAGCCTCGGCTGCTGGGCGTTCTTTATCGGCAGCATCCAGTTCTGCCTCGCGGCGCTGGGCGACATCGCGTTCATCCTGACGACCCACGCGGACCCCAAGACGACGGGTATCAAGCTGAGCAACCTGTATTGCTGGGGCACGGTCGCGGCGCTCGGCACGTTCATCGGTGCGCTACTCTTCATCCTCGGCAGCTGGTTCTACCTCCCACGCTTCATTGCTCAGGAAGACACGATCCTGGCTGAGGCGTACATGTACAAGTCGATCAATTTCTACACCGTCGGCAGTGTATTCTTCATCATCAACTCGCTCGCGCAGATCCCGGACATGCTCGCGAGCTTCAAGGCCGGCCAGCCTGTGCTGATCGCCAAGGAGGGCTCGGACCAGGTCTAAGCCATCCGCCCATAGCTAGTTGTTGCTGTTCCTACGCACCCGCGCCCACCACTGCTAGTCGTGAGCCCGCGCGCGTCCTCTGTGTAGACAGGAGAGAGCGTGATATCATTATTGCAACCTTACCCCACCACCCATCCTTTGTAGCTATAATAGTTGAAACGAAACAGGAAATTGAATTTTGTTATCTGCCTCAGTCACGACTTCATTCGCCCCTCTCGCTTCTAGATGCGTCCGCTGCCACATCTCGTGTCAAGCACCAGCTAAGTGAACACGTCCAGGAGTACTGAAGACCCTGACCCGGAAGCACACAAGAGCTCGGACCGAGTGTTTTCGTTGCCGCAATTGAGCGGCTCATTCATGCCAGTCATGTCAATTCGATTGGCGACACGGCACCAATGGTGGCACCGAGCACTGAGCACTGAGTGGCGCCAAGGTCAGTCCAGGAAGGCCAGCTTTAGATATGAAGAAAGAGTGGTACCCATTGAAAGTGAGCTGGGTAACTTGAGCTAGTGGGCTTCATAATGCAAGGACTCTGCAGATTTACCAGAGCTCCCATCGCGAACGGGTCCTTGCATCAACCAACATGGTTGTGCTATAATAGTCGTAACGGTCGTATATATGGACAACATGTTAGTTATAACGTGCCATGGGAGCATGCGGGACCCAAACTGCGGATTCAATTGTGCGATCATGAATGATTGATTGACGTACGTGGCGACGGCGTTGAACTTGTTCACTTCTTCGTCAGCGACAGTCGAGAAGCCGTGGAGCGATCTGCTCTTGCTCATGCTCATGCTCGTGCTCGTGCTGAGTGCAGTGCGACACACCACCGCTGGACTGCTGCATTATCGCCATGATTTTCGCTTTCATTTAAAACCCAGAATTCAATTATATACGGGTTTTAACCGTTTGTCCCACAACCAGTCGTTGGAGGTGTTCTGAAGGTCGCTTGACGGTCGCTCGAAGGATTCGCTGTAAAGCAACCCTGAAGCGCTGCAAATAGAAATTTCAGCCAGCACCTTCACCCGACAGACAGACCGGCAACATGGCGGACAGGAAGCGCAGATTAGACGTGGGCGACGCCCCGCAGCCCAAGCGCAAGAGCAAGTTCTCCGATGAACCACCTGCAGGCGTTACCAGCGCCATCAGCGGTAGCAGCAGTGTGAACCCGCTCACGGGCCGAACGTACTCGGCGCACTACCAGAAACTGCTCGCGCAGCGCCAGAAGCTACCGGTGTACGGCTTCCTGAGCGAGATCCAGGATGCAATTAAGACGCACCAGGTGATCGTGATCGAGGGCGAGACGGGCAGTGGTAAGACAACGCAGATTCCACAGTTCCTGACCAACATGGAGATCCCGGGTGCGTCCCCTAAGGCCAAGATGGTCGCGTGCACGCAGCCGCGTCGTGTGGCCGCGATGAGCATCGCCAAGCGTGTGGCGGAGGAGATGGACGTGGAGCTCGGCCAGGAGGTCGGTTACACCATTCGATTCGAGGACGTGACGTCCGCGAAGACCAAGCTGCGGTTCCTCACGGACGGTATGCTGCTGCAGCACGCCATGAGCGACCCGCTGCTGTCCGAGTACTCGGTCATCCTGCTCGATGAGGCCCACGAGCGCACGCTCAGTACCGACATCCTCTTCGGTTTGCTCAAGGAAGTGATGCCCAAGCGCCCGGACCTCAAGGTCGTGGTCATGAGCGCGACGCTCGACGCGAAGAAGTTTCAAGCGTACTTTGAAGGCGCGCCGCTGATCGCCATTCCCGGTCGCACGTTCCCAGTCGAAATCTTCTTCACGCCGTCCCCGGAGCGCGACTACCTGGAGGCCGCCGTGCGCACTGCGGTGCAGATTCACGTGTGCGAAGAGGAGGGCGACATCCTGCTTTTCCTCACGGGCCAGATGGAGATTGAGAAGGCGTGCGCGCAGATCCAGGGGGAGGCCGACGCGCTGGACCCGGCCAAGTATGGCCCGCTCGCGGTCTACCCGCTGTACTCGACGCTGCCGCCGAGCCAGCAGCAGCTGATCTTCAAGGACGCGCCGAAGCCGCGCTTCCCAGGAGGCCCGCCGGGCCGCAAGATCGTGGTGTCGACCAACGTTGCCGAGACGTCGCTGACGATCGACGGTATCGTGTACGTGATTGACCCGGGCTTCTCTAAGCAGAAGGTGTACAACCCACGCATCCGCGTCGAGTCGCTGCTCGTGTCGCCGATCTCACGCGCCTCGGCCAAGCAGCGGTCCGGTCGTGCCGGCCGTACGCGCCCAGGCAAGTGCTTCCGCCTGTACACGGAGCAGTCGTTTTTGCGCGACCTGGAGGAGCAGACGTACCCGGAGATTTTGTGTTCCGAGATGAGCAGCGTCGTGCTCAAGCTCAAGCAGCTGGGCATCGACGACCTCGTGCACTTTGACTTCATGGACCCGCCGGCACCCGAGACGCTCATGCGCGCGCTCGAGATGCTCAACTACCTGGGCGCGCTGGACGACGAAGGCGACCTGACGGAGATGGGCAAGATCATGGCGATGCTGCCAGTGCACCCACAGCTGGCCAAGATCCTGATCTCGTCGGCCGAGTACAAGGTTCCGCAGGAAATGGCGACGCTCGTGGCGATGCTGTCGAGCCCCGAGCCGTTTGTGCGTCCCAAGAACGACGGCAAGGCCGCCGACGAGGCCAAGGCGAACTTCTCGCACGTGGACGGCGACCACCTGACGCTGCTGAACGTCTTCCACGCCTACAAGCTCAACAACGCGAACGCGAACTGGTGCTACGAAAACTTTCTGAACCACCGGTCGCTCGCGTCGGCGTCGAACGTGCGCGACCAGCTCATCCGCACGATGAAGCGCCTCGAGATGCCGACGCAGTCGACGCTGGACATCAGTTCGCCCGACTACTACAGCAACATCGTCCAGGCGCTCGTCTCGGGCTTCTTCATGCAGGTGGGCTTCAAGGCCAGCGGCGGCCACTACGTCACGGTCAAGGACAACCAGGTCGTGCACCTGCACCCATCGTGCGTGCTGGACGACAAGCCCGAGTGGGTGCTCTACAACGAGTTCGTGCTCACAAGTCGCAACTACATCCGCCTTAACACGCGCATCCGCGGCGAATGGCTCGTGAACCTCGCGCCACACTATTACGATCTCTCCAACTTCCCGCCAGGCGAGGCCAAGCGCGAGCTCGAGTCGATCCACCGCCGCGTGAACCATGGCAGCGCGAGAAAGTAGATGAGACTACCGGTAGTCAGTCAAATCAAAAATCGGAATAGTCTCGAAATTGGTCGAGATATGGAAATTGGTTTTCGACCATTTTCCAAGAGCTACTGCTCGCCTTTCATTAATAGATGGTTTTCAATAGAAGAGAAAAGGAAGACAATGCGAATGAACTTTATCTCCTTGACTCTCAGACCTCTGCTTTATCTACTATCTCCTGAACGACCGGATCTTGTGGAGCTTGAGCTTCTTCGTGCCGTACGCCGCTTTGCCGCGCACCTGTTTCTTCGCGGGGCGTCTTGGCACAGCGTCCTCGTCTTCGCCACTCTCTTCATCAAGAGTCGACTTGTCAACAGGAATCGCGCCGCCCTCGGTCTTGGACGAGCGGAACTCCTTGATCGTTCTCCTGTGGCGGTTGGCCTCGTTGATGCTGTTGGCCAGGGGCAGGTCATACTTTGTAATGAGACTCGTCACGAAGCCCTTGACGCCGGCGCGCCCCGTGCGGCCCGCGCGATGGACGTAGTCGACCGCCGAGCGCGGAAAGTCGAACATGATCACGTGGCGTGCGTCCGCAAAGTCGAGGCCGCGCGCCGCCAGGTCCGTACACACGAGCACCTTGACCTTGTCATCGTTCGTGAACTTGTCCATCGACTCGAGGCGTAGTGCCGGGGGCATCCCACCGTGCAGACACAGCGACTGGAAGCCATTCTCGCGCAGCATGTGGTCCGTCGAGCGGCAGCTGGCCGAGTTCTGGCAGAACACGATTGTCTTCTCCTTCTTGAACTCGCGCAGGTTGAGCGCATCACGGAGCGCTGAGTGCTTGGTCTCAGGTGTCACGCGTACAAACTCCTCGTGGATGAGCGACGGTGTCTGGTGCACGTTGCTGTCGCTTACGAGGCGCAGGTTGCCGAAGCGCTTCATCAGCACCTGGTCCAGCGGGGACTTGACGGTCGCGGCCACGAGCACGATCTGCAGTGGCTGGTTGCGCTTCTTGGCGCTCGCCTGGATCGGCCCCAGGATCTCGTCAAGCTCCTTGCGGAAACCCATCTTCGCGTCGAAGATCGTGTCTGCCTCGTCCACGACGACCGTATTGATGCGCGATACGAAGAAGTCGCCGGCCTTGACGCATTTGGCGATGCGGCCAGGCGTGCCGATCACCAGGTCCAGGCGCCGCGACAGATTCTTCTGCTGGATGCTCTTGCGCTCACCGCTCGTGACCGTGGCAGACGCGAACTTGGCCGCGTGCGCGAGCTTCTTGGCCACGTCGCTGACTTGCGTGGCGAGCTCGCGGCTGGGCGTGAGCACGATGGCGAGTGGGCGCGACACGAGGATCTTCTTCTTGTCCTCCTCGGTCTGCGTGGCCTCGGCGCGCAGGATCTGCTCCACCACCGGCACGAGGTACGCGAGTGTCTTGCCCGTTCCGGTCTGCGCCGTGCAGAGCACGTCCTTGTCCGCGAGTACCGCTTGGATGCTCTTCTGCTGGATGCCCGTGGGGTGCTTGATACCCATTTCCTGCAGCGCCTGCTCAATCTTCACATTGATGCCGAGCTCCTGGAAGCTCTTGCCAGTGAACGATCGGGCGACGACAGACGATGGTGCAAATGGGAATGAGATCGCGCTTGACAGGCAAGCCAGTGGGCGTGTCGTCAGAGCGCTGCGGCTCGCGTGGACGCCGCTGCGTGCAGCGAAGTGGAGCGTGCGGAGCATGTCTTTTGCAGTCTGGAGCTCGTCTTTCTGATTGACTTGGCAGCGCACCAGTCAGTCGAAATTGGCACAAATGGAGTATCTGCTGCGATACGCCATTCAGTCAAAATTGGTACAAATGGAGTATTATCTACAATTATACTCCACTCAAATTTGGCATAGTGATCTTGAAGCGGCGTTGACAGCATAATTGGCTCGGAACTATGCTGCGGCGCAAGAGCAGCGGCGATGGCGTGGCGCTCAGCGCTGCGTACGCACCTGGGAGACCGCGACGGAAGCGACAAGTGCCACACCGAGCAGCGGCTGATCGCGGTCCATTACCGCAAGCGAACGCCATATTCCTGGCGACCGTGGTCGCACTGGCGCCGCCGTCGCAAAAGCGACCTGCCGCCACTCCCAGCAGGTCCATTCTGCAAAAGAACCGAGCCGTCAAGCCCATGACGAATCAGTCCATGAGGCTCAAGCTGAATAGAGACCAGTGTAACAGCGACGAAGAGCTCGGTGAGCGAGAAGAGACGCCTCGACGCATGTCCAACGTGCCTTCTCCACCCGACCTGCCGCTCAAGAGTAAGCTTTTACAAGAGAGCGGTGCGTGCATCCAGGAGAAGCTGGCGTACGACGAGCTGCTGCGGTACCAACGAAGTCGGTCAGAAGACATGGTGAAGCTCTATGATCTAACTGACGAGTGCAAAGACGACCAGACACAAGAGAAGGAACGTGACGACTTCCGGAGAGCAGCAGGCTTCCGCGAAGAGTGGCGCATTGGTATGGTTATCAATATTATTGATACTAACTCGAACTTTAACTCAAGTCTAATCGGCATAGCGCTCGCTTTGGACCTGTCTATTAGGTCGAGAGGACGAAATCCTGGGCAGACTGAAGGCTGACGCTGAGCTGGTGCCGAACAACGCGGCTGACGCAACGAATCGCATCCTTCGCGAACAGTTCAAGTGCGTTTGTTAGCCACACAAGCTGCTGTCGTCCAGTAATTCATCAACGCGAGCCTAACTAACTGACAAACTGTGTGACTAATTGGTAGACGATCGATCCACATGTTCCTCTCCACAAATCTCGCCAAGCCACTCCAGGGCAACGAGCCCACGAGAAGCGGCTCCGTGGTCACGAGGCGGTCGCAGGATCTACTCTACGCTCAGCAAATGAACCGCGTACTCAGTCAGATTGAGACGCAACAGCCGTTTACAGTCATGAACGACGCCATTTTGGACACTCGTGCTCGTTTCCAGTCGCTGCTGGTGTCCAGAGACTCGGTTTGCTGGGCAAATGGTTGGAATGAATACGAGCCAGCGCTTGTTGTTGAGACTGAGCCACGTCCAAGCAGCGCCAGTAGTGTACGACCACCTACAGAAGAGCCTACTGCTCGCCCATTAGAACTCCTGCAGCTGTACGAGAATGTTATGGACGCCAAGCAGGTCGCCGCCAAGGCCACTGTCATGACAGCCAACAAAGCGCCAAGCAAGCTCAACAACAACTCTGCGGCAGTGCCTGTAGCAGTTGACTCGAGCCCAAAGTTCCTCGCAAATCTGCAGCAGCAGCGTGCTGAAGCAGAGCATCAGCAGAACGAGATCCAAGCGAGAGCTCATCTTCGATTAGTCTCAGTCAGAAGGGTCCAGCGACACTATCGGAGATATCGGGAGAGCGAGTGGCAGCGGCGGAAGGCTGAGACTCTCCGGAGAATCGCAGAGACCCGAGCAACGCGCGTGCTGCAGGTATGCTCACAGGATGGTCATACAACTTTGTATGGCTCACAATGCCTGAACGAGTTCTAACTCTGACGATTACTGTGTGCTGTAGCTTCGCCTGCCAATCCTGTACAGAGCGCATCGTAATCTCCGCCTCCGAAGACTGGCTGTGCTGCACAAGCATACAGGAATGCGGATCGCTCTCTGTTGCTTCTGGAAGCATGTGTACTGGAGGCGGTGCGGTTTTGAAAAATTATGCTTCACAAAGGTCGTTGACGACGCGATGCTGCGATCGGTGATCAAGATCCAAAGCTTTGCGCGCCAAGTGAGAGCGCGTTGCCAAGCTCAGCACATGAAAGCTTTCGCTGCGCTAAGAGCCCGAAGAGCAACAACAACAGACTGGCGAGCGCTACGGGAGTTTGGACAGGTACGCCACCCATTAGACCTACGTGTTTTAGCTTGTGGAAGTGTCTAGAACTCACAGCTCTGCCTTCGTGTCCAATCAACTCACTCAGCACGTGAAGCCAATCGACATGGAGCTCGTGGAGTGGAAATGCCGCATTGGCATTGAGAAGACGCGTGTGCGGGACGAACTCGTCCGTGAGGAGACGCGCTTCGCATCCGAGTGGAAGAAATACGAAGCCAAGCTGCAGAAGGATGTGCTCAAGTCCAAGCTCCCGGCTGAGTGGATCCCACAGATGGACGCGATCAGCGGCGAGGCTTACTTTCTCAACACTAAGACCGCAAAAGCGTCCAGGGAGCACCCGAACAAAAGCCTCTTCAACCAGCTAACGACGAAGCAGCACGTGCGAGCCGAAGAGCTCTACGCGGGCCAGGTCACGCGCCTCGAGGAGTACCAGCAGCGTCTGGACGTGCAGTTCCGAGCGCAAGTGCACGGCTCGCTGGACGAAATTTTGGCAGCCATGACATCCGGAAAGCTGAGCATTTGACGACGCCCCGGTCTGGGATATCACTGTGTGCGCTTATTCTCTAGAGTCCAACTCTGGATAGTTCGCGTCTACCGGCTTTCATGAATGTGCAAATGAGCTCTTCGTCGCCAGACAGGACACCAGAAGCTCCGTCGAGACCGCGCAAGTCGCTCGAAGACCGCCATGAGTCTGTCGCTTCCTGTGTTCCCCTTGGCGAGCCTGCGACTGCAGACGTGCATGCAGCCATGAGACAGAGAGGTCACAAGAACAAACAGCTGGACCCGTTTTTCGGATTGTTGGTCGACAACCCAAGCAGTCTCGTGTTGTCATTATGGCTCGATTGATAACCAAACGAGGCGGATCGCCAAGCGACTAATGGACACTGCGTCCGATCGTGACGGGCAGTAATGGCGATTGAGCGGGACGTCACTCTCTCTCTCTTGTAGATCGATCACGTGAGCGGCTCTTCAGTACAATAGTAGGTCTCCGCAATAGAGAGAGGCGGCGAGTTGCGTTACTCGACGAGCCATGCACATCAAATGCGGCTTCAAGGAGCCGGAGCAAGATAGAGAGAGTGAGAGACAGACATTTCGGACGGATGTTGCTCGATTGTGAGCGAGGAGCAGGTGAATTTGCAAGCCAAATGTTAGTTTGGACTTGTTCAAGTCTTAGTTTATTTAACATTCCACAAACGTTATGTGAGTCGAATTCAATCAATTTGACACAATAACCAAACATCATTCAGCTATAAAATGAGGTAATAAATGTTTACTCTTCTGTCACTATGAGGTGAATTAACAAGGTTTTTCACTTTGAATGTCGTCCGAAGGTGGGAGACAGGGGGAAATCGCGGGAGATGGGTCGCTTTTGACGCTCAAGTCGGAACGAAAAGCGCCGCACACCTCATTCGCCACCGCACCCACCCACCCACGCGCGTCGCCAGCTCCGCAGGCCACACGCGTATCAGCCGAGAAGAGAAGCGCCGGTACACGACAGCAGAAGAATGTACTCGTCGTACTGGAAACCGCAGGGCGGACGTGAGTCCACGGTGCTGACGGACCACGAGGCGCTGCACCGTGACGCCGCGACGCACAAGAGCATCCAGTCCGATGAGACGAAGCTGCGGCCGCTCGACCTCGAGACGATCATGTCGTCCAAGGCGGCGGTCAAGTTCTGGTACCTGCACCGTCCCAAGACTATGGAGTACGTGCACAAGAACGCGACGAAGATCCAGAGTGTCGGCCGCGCCTTCGCCGTGCGCCAGCTCAAGAAGAAGTACGGCATCGAGTACATGGTCGAACTCGCCAAGGCTGACGCCGAGCGCCGCGAGGCCGAGAAGCTCAAGGACCTCTCGGACGAGGACCGCGCGCAGCGCGACGCTGACGACGCCGCCTACGACGCCCGCGTAGAGGAGAGTCGTCGTCTGCGCCGCGAGCAGATGGAGAAGGAGCGCGAGGCTGAGAACGCGCTCCGCACGCGTCTCGCGGAGGAGGCCAAGCGCCGCCAGGAAGCGGAAGAAGCGCGCCTCGCCGCGCTCGTGCTGGCTGCCGCTGAGCAGAAGCAGCTTGAAGAAGCCGAGCGACTCCGACAGGAAGAAGCGCGTCTGGCAGCGCTTGACGCCGAACAGCGAGCACGCGAAGAGGCCGAGGCCCTTCGTCTGGAAGAAGAAGCGCGCCGTCTGCGTGAAGCCGAGGAGGAAGAGGTCCGTCAACTTGAGCTTGCTGCGATTGCGGAGCAAAAACGTCGTGAAGAAGAAGAAGCCGCTGTGATTGCCGCGGAGATGGCAGCGCTCGCGGCGGAAGAAGAGCGCCTGCGTGCCGAAGAAGAGGCTGCTGCGGAAGAAGAGCGTCTCCGCCTAGAGGAAGAGGAAGCGGCGGCTGCCGCTGCACTTTCAGCTGAAGCCGCGGCCATCGAAGCTGCGGAGCGTCAGCGTCGCGAACAGCAGGAAGAGGCCGAGCGCATCCGTCGTGAGCAGCAGGAAGAGATGGAACGCCACGAGCGAGAGCAGACCGAGCGTGCATTGGCCGCCGCTGCGTTGGAAGCCCAGCGCGTGGAGCAGGCGCGCCAACAGCGCATTAAGGAGGAGAAGGAGGCCAAGTACGAGCAGTCGCTGTCCAAGGACGTGCCTGTGCTTGTGCGCAACCACGGCCCCGGTCGCGTCGTGAGCTACGACCAGGACGCCGAGACGTACCATGTGCGCCTGGACAACGCCATGGGCGGCATGACGATTAACGTTAAGAGCTCAGATGTGAACTTGGACGACGACCGCATCCTGTCGCCGCGCACGAAGGTGGACACGCCCTTCGGCACGGGCGAGGTCGTAGGGCTGGACCCGCACGTGGGCTGCTACGCGATCAACACGGAGGTGGCGGCGCCCGACGGCGAGCAGTTCCTCGCGTTCGTGCAGATTAAGGACGTGCACCTCCATGTGGAAGAGGTCGAAGAGCGCGCGATCGTCGAGAACCCGTCGATGCCAAGTACGTTACTGTTATTGTATGACCTATGATCGATTAGATGGATGATATGCTAACATACTGCTTTGTGTGACGATGACAACAGTTCCTGACGAGATCACGCTCGTGTCGGCGCGCATTGTGGACAGCCGCGTGCTCAACCGCACGGGCAAGAAGTTCATCCAGTACAAGCTCGAGATCCGGACGTCCAACTACGGCACGGTCTACTGCTGGAAGCGTTACAGCACGTTCAGGTGCGCTCCTTGTTTCCATTTGACTCGTTGCAAAGGGCAGTCTACTGACTTGTGTTATTTCACACGTGTGTCTATCAAACAGATCGCTATGCGACCGCCTGCACAAGGAGACGGGCGTGAAGAAGAAGGACATGCCGGAGCTGCCGAAGCGCCAGATTGTGGGCAACTTTTCGCAGAAGACGATCGGCGAGCGCGCCGAGAAGCTCAACCTCTTCCTCACGGCCGCCGTGCAGGCTGAGCACCTGCAGTGGGGCATCCGCGTGGACGACCAAATCGCCGTCTACAAGCGCCGCGTGAAGAAGCCCACGTCCTCCGGCGGCATCTTCTCGCGCCGGCGATAGGCACCGAGTCTTCTTCACACGACGATGATGCTGACAGGTTTCAAGGAGCACAGTTTGTTTTTGAGCAACAGCGCAAACATTGATTGACTTTCAGAATGGACAAGTAGCGTGTGTGTATTTTGTTTATTCGGACATTGGTTTGTTAGTGTGCATGGATGGTGATGGCCGGTTGTGGTACATGGAGATCGAATGGGATGGTGATGGTGACTGACTTCAGGGATGGACAACTCATGGCCGAGTACCTGTGCCTTCAAGAGCCTGGGTCTTGAATATTTACACGACGCTGATGGACTGGTGGTGGTGGGTCGCGGACTCCATCTGCTGGACCGAGGACGTCGACCGACTGGCGTTGGCTTCGCGCCACTTGGCGATCTGCTCCTTGCGGTATTGCACGACGGCCTTCTTGTTGTACATGTAGGCGCTGTGCGGGTTCCAGCAGTCGCCCGCGCAGCCGTCGCAGACGTTCGAATGGCACTCGACGCCGTTCTTCGTGCACTCGCACTCGATCGAGTTGGAACAATTCTTCTCCTTGGCGGCCACGGCCTTCGCGAGCGCCAGCAGCTCCGGCTTGGTGTGCACCGTCACCTCGATGTCGCGGTCCGCGAGGAACCCGTGCAGCCGCTTGAGGTTCATCTTGGCGACCTTCTTGACCAGGTCGCCACACGAGCAGCCACACGCAACCTCGCGCGAGTCGCGGATCTTGGCGAACTCGTCTAGCTGCTCGATGGACACGCACGCGAAGTCGGGCGTCTCCAGCTCGTCGGTCTCGCTGCTGCCGTTGTCCGAGAACGAGTGCGACAATCGCCGGACCCCCGCGTTGGCGTGATGGTTGTGTTTTGGCGGCGAGGACGAGATCGATCCCTTGCGTTTCGATCCACCACGATGAGGTTCGTCCTCGTCGTCGAGTGAATGTCTCTTGGCGCTCGTCTCGATGAAAATTTGCTTGCGCTCTCTTTCGCTCAGGCGCGAGAAGAGCGGGTTGTCGATGCCGCGACAGTAGTCGAACTGGCGTGTCTCGCCCTCGCGCACATAGCTGCGCTTGCTCTTCGGAAGCTCCTGTATCCGGGACTTGAGCTCCTGCTGGCGCAGCTCTTCTACATCCAGCACGCTTCCGAGCTGCACATCGGCGACGAGGGCGCCGAGACCAAGCGCCCATGTGCCGTCATAAGGCACAGTGCCGCCACCACCCGGGAAACGCGTGTACTCGCGCGCGTACACGTCGCCCCACATGATGTGCTTGCGCACCGAGAGCGACGCGGAGCGGTTCTTCAGGTCGGGCTTGACGAACTTCTCGCTCGCCGGCGCATGCATACTGTTGCTGCGGTTCTTCTTCTTGTGTTTCTTCTTTTTCTTCGAGACACCACCACTGGTGGCGTTCTCATGGTCGTGAGCAGACGCGGGCAGCTCCAGCACCTCAACTGGCTCAGTCACGAGCGTCACGGACTTGGGACTCACCGCCTTCTTCGTATGCAGCGCCGAGGCGATCGCCTTGATTGAAGGTGATGCCGGAGGCGGATCTTTGGATGGAGCTCCATTGTCAACCGGGTGCGTACCTGCTGGTGATGATGACGTTGGCGCCTGTATACCGACCACCGCCGCCGCTGGTGTAGCAGCAGACTCGGGCTCTGGTATACAGAGCGGACGGTGGTCGCGCCAGGCGCGCTTCTGGCACTCGCGATCGCAAAAGTAGACGCGTCGGCAGCCGCCGCAGCGCTGCTTCACGCGCAGTTGGCCGCAGCTCAGGCAGGTCTTCTCGGCCATGGTGGAGCTGGTGAGAGTGGCAGTGGTGGTTTCTGCGGCCGCGGCTCGTGGATGCGACTGTAGCGGATCGGGATGTGGAGTCATGGTTGGTGGAATGGATGGATGGATGGAGAGATGGAGTGCGGACGACTATGGATGTACGATCGATCGCTGGAGAGTCGTTTGGTCACTTGCTATGGGGCGACTTGGGTTCTAGAAACGTGTTCGGATTGTGAAACGATTTGCGAAATGGATGAGAGCGCACACTCAGATGTTGAAGATTGTCTACTCGCAGAGTACCGAGCCAATCAGAAAGCTGTAAGCACTTAATCCTGTCAAAATGGATACCACAGAGTATGATATTATACAGGTTATTTTATAGTGGAGGCTAATGTCAAGAACTTGTGTTTTTCTTGTGACAGCCGTGACGCGTACTCAATCTGGACGCCACAAGAACTCTAATTGGTCCTTTTCTGCAACGCGTCACTGTCAGGGCTAGGGGACCATTTTCGGAACACTAACATTCAGCCCACTGTCTGTCAATAGAGTCTTGTAAA
Source organism: Globisporangium alternatum (assembly GCA_023334315.1). Lineage (NCBI taxonomy): Eukaryota > Oomycota > Peronosporomycetes > Pythiales > Pythiaceae > Globisporangium > Globisporangium alternatum. The sequence continues at coordinate 17,145 of JAASGT010000117.1, read as the reverse complement.
AAAACGATAACAGTACTGTTTTGTTACTTTTATTACAAGACCCCTTGACCAGCTTTTTGCTTGGATAATGAAAATTCATCAAATATTGTAAAAATTCAATCGGCTACTATTGGGGGGAAGTTTCCATACAAAAATGATAAAAAAAAGTGACGAAAGTATACTTGCTCTTTGTGTGGAGATCGCTATTGTAAGGACAAGCCATACTTTTGCCGCTTTTCTATCATTTTTGTATGAAAGAGCAAGGTTTTTCAAGTGATTAATGAGGTTTAAAAGAAAAAAACGAAAATTTCACCATCCATAAGAAAGACCAGTACGCGAGTCCAAGTGAATGCTTCACATTGTCATACCGAATCTGCGCAAGAAGACAACGGCGAAAGCGCCTCGAGAACCGCAGACGCGCCATGTGACCCAGTACGATGTTCCTGCTGCTGCTTGCGCTCTCCACAACTGCTGGCGATACAGGCGCAGATCTCTAACTCGAGCTCCAGCAACTCGACTGTGACTGCGTTCACTGCGTCCCAGTGTGAGCTCTGCTGTGATACCAACACGTGCTCACTGGCGTTCCGCAACACGCTGGGTCTGCAACAACTGGCTCAACACCGCGAGCCAGCGATAGGTGTACTGCTTTGCGCCAACGCCAATCTCTGTGCCTGTGGTGTAAGCTATCTACGTGCCCACAAAAACATCGCGGAGGTGCCATAAGACAAATGAAAATCCACAAATGTTGGTATAAATGCTTGAGTTGGTCGTCACTTCCAACAGATTTCCAAAAAGTATTTTTAGTGTGAGCCACATCAATGTTCGGTTTTGCAAACAATTTTTACGAAATGCATGTCAAAGGTGGTGCTATCATTTTTAAAAGGGTTTGAAAGTATCATGTGTACATTGGGTTCGCCTATAACATGCATTATAGGGTGCTATGATCGATTTTCTGTTGTCCCAGCCAAGTGATCTTTTTGTTTTTGGACGCAACACACAGCCAGTTGCCTTCGGCCAACACCACAGCAGCAGAGCGGACGAAATCACGATTGCCATGGCGGAGGACAATGCGAAGCTGAGCTCGCTGTTCAACAAGAAGAAGAAGAAATCCACGACCGTGAATGCGAATGTGATCGCCAAGGAGCAGTCGCGCGCCGAGACCGCGGCGGCTGTGGCCAAGTCCGCAGCCTCCGTGGCGGCAGCAGCTGCGCGTCCGCAGTCGCCAAAGGCCCGCGCCAAGGGTGTCAAGGGCAAGCCGGCCACGTCGTCCCCGGCGGGCGGTCCTTCGGCCGCGCCGATTAAGAATCTGTCGGAGCTGGCGCTCGGCGAGAAGGATGAGAAGTCGGCTTTCCAATGGGCCAAGCAGCCGAAGAAGTACAAGGACACGACCGACTCCAAGGTGATTAATGCGGATGAACTGAGGCTAATACATGTGGGGTTACACAATCACTCACTCATTTCTTGCATGTGGACACAAATGTACAGGAGGGCGTGGCGCGCACGTGGGAGGAGCAGGACGCGCGCAACCGCCAGGCGCGCAAGATCAACCTGAGCAGCGAGCGCGCGTTCCCGACGCTCGGCGTGGACGCGGAGAAGGCGCAGCTCAACACGATGAAGGCGCCGACCGCCAAGGCCGTCGAGGTCAAGAATGTCTGGGGCGCGCTACACCACGAGGAGGACGAAGACGATGACTAAGAACGCCCATGCGTCCTCAGGTTCCCCGGAAGTAGAAAAATAGCCACTCCTGATGGCTCGCAGACGGTCCACGCGCCCGTCGATCCACAGCCCAAGAGCGCGACCGCTTGGTCCAGCCAGCCAGCTTCTAGCCGCCACAATAGTCAGCATGTTGGAAGTCAGGTACAATACGCCACCACTAGAAACAAAATACCCAAAATGCTAGCTCTTATTCTTTTTGAATACCCCATCGTTTCTATCTTAGTCTAGGCGATCACCTTCGCACTGGGACGTCCTGCCACTCGAATGCGCAGCCCAAGTACGAGCTGTAGCCGTTCGGGTGCGCGTGGGGCACGGCCGCATTGTTGGCCCAGATGAGGTCGAATCCGCCGACATGGAGCTCCTTGCCGGACCGCCGGCCGTCCATGTCCACGACGTCCAGCGTGTGCTGCACGACGTTGACCTTGAGCTGGTAGTCTTGCTCCGTGTCGGCCGTGAGCGACGGCGACGCGTTCACCTCGATTAGCCAGGGCTTGAGGTCACTGTCGATGAGCACGTCGTAGCCGTAGAGCTCAAAGCAATGCCGGTCCTGGATCACCACCTGCTGCACGGCCAGCAGCGAGCGCGTGATGACCTGCTGGATGTCCAGGAAGAGCCTATCGACCGCGGCCACGCCGTGCTTGCCGATCAGAAACATCTTGAGGCTGTGCAGCGGCCACTTGCAGCCGACTGAACTGTCGTAGTCCTCCGCAGTCTTCTGCACGGACGCGTTCGTCAGGTGCATATCTAATAGACAACTAAAGTCAGCCACACATGCTAACGCCCAAGAGCTACAACACAATGACCATTATGAACGTACAGAGGTTGTCAATGTCGCCCTTGCTCTGCGAGTAGCGCGAGTTGGAGAACCGCCCAAAGCCCGCACGGTAGATCCAGAACGTGAGCGGCGAGAAGGACGTGACGAGCACGTAGAGGCGCAGGTCGAACTTCTTGCCGCCGATCGTGTACGGGCTCTCCACGTACTTCTGCACAATGTACGTATCCGCGGTCTTGGCTTGAAGCCCACCCTCGCTCTTCCACGTGTGGTCGCGCTTCCAGTCACTGATCTCGCTGAGCTTGTCAAAGAGGAAGATGCCGCGGCCCTGCGCCTTGCCAATGGGTTTCATGATCCACCGCCCGCCCGGCTGCCGCTTGAACTCCTCGAGGAAGAGCCCGTACTCGGTCGGCAGTACGAACGTCGACGCCCAGAAGTCGTACCTGTCCGCCTCTTGATGGGACTCGGCATCGCCGCTACAAATGCCAGTCATTCACTCATCAGTTGAGACAAGTATACACCAGGACGAGGCCCAGCACAGGTCTTGTACCTTCGCTGCAGCTGGCGCTTGATGCGCTTGAGGTTCTTCACGAGCAGGTCCTTGCGCGTGAGCTCGTAGTGGTTCTGGAAATGGTTGATGCGCTGGTGGTCCTGCAACGGTGTGAACGCGTCCAGGTGCTCGCGGATCCAGCCGACGTCGGCCCAGTGGAAGTCCCAGTCAAAGTCGCTGTCAGTCTCGACCCAGTTGCCCTGCGCCTCCATCACGTCCAGCACCGTGTTGCGTAGCGATGAACGGAAGCGCACCGTGCGCCTTGATCAATCACAGGCAACGTCAGACAACTCACGTACATCGTGTTCTAAAGCAGCACCAAAAGAGCTCCTCACCTTCGCTCGCGGCTCTCGGATCGCAGCAAGCCAGCACCTCCTAGCCTTCTGTCCATTTGCTAGCTATCTCTTTGCTCTTGGAGATGTCGTGATGGAAACTCAGAATCCTGAGTTTTGAGCTCACTGTTGGCCATCGTCATCAGCGGCTCTTCCACCCTCGCGATCTTTCGATCAAGCGGAAGTTTCCAGCTTTTGTGCGTGCGCGTTCTTCATCGATTACGGCAGCTGGTTGAAGCTGGGGGATATGGAGAACGAGATCTTCGCGCGTGAGCTTTCCATATATCAGTCGCTGGCTCATGCAGCTTGCAACCAGTCGATCGTCATTGAACAGACCACCGCGTGGACGAATGTCAGTCACTCTCGTTGAAGTCATTTGAATCGTTTGGTGACGTTATCCACGTGGTCCACCTTATTTTCATCCCAAAGTCCTATTTAACCTATTTTAATGCAACAAAACAATCGATAAACTAGGATTGTGCCGAAGTTCAGAGGGGGCAAAAAGAGCAAACGTGGAAAGCGCACGAGCTTCATCATGGCGCCTGGGAAGCTCAAGTACTCGGTGCTGCTGCCGACGTACAACGAGCGCGAGAACCTGCCGCTTATCATCTGGTTGCTTGAGAAGGCCTTTCGCGAAAAGTACGCGCTTTCCGCGTTCTCATAGTGCCTCTGTAGCCGTCACAAGGTTTCATTCACTGAGCTGTTTGTTTGCTGTCGCTGTCATTATAGCTCGCTCGAGTATGAGATCGTGATCGTGGAGGACAACAGTCCCGACGGCACACTGCAAGTGGCGCTGGACCTGCAAAAAATCTACGGCAAGGACCACATCGTGATTCTGCCGCGCAAGGGCAAGCTCGGGCTCGGCTCTGCGTACCGCGACGGCCTCAAGAAGGCCACGGGCGACTACGTCTTTCTCATGGACGCCGACCTCTCGCACCACGTACGTATCTATGGATGAGTATGCTCAGGTGCATTCGTTATAAGCTGTTCATATGTTACCTTATTGCTTTCCATATGTACTCATTAGCCCAAGTTCATCCCCGAGTTCATCAAGTACGCCAACAGTTCCTGTAGTCTGCAGTTTGGCTCAACTGCGAATGTATCATGACTGACACTGTCATGCATGTTTGCTCTGCACATACAGGATGCAGGCGTCTGGGAACTACGACATCGTCACGGGCACACGATACATCCCGGGCGGAGGCGTACGTCTGCTGCTTTTGCTGGATATTGTTGGGTGGTGGCATCCACAGTCAGCCCTCACCATAGCATAACCCACACGTCCCTCTGTGTATCCTTTGTCTCTCTGCAGGTGTACGGCTGGGACCTGCGCCGCAAGCTCACGAGCCGCGTGGCGAACTATCTCGCGACGGTTCTGCTGAACCCGTCGGTGTCGGACCTCACGGGCAGCTTCCGCCTCTACAAGCGCGATGTGATCGAGGACATCATGAGCTCAATCCAGGGCCTCGGCTACGTCTTCCAGATGGAGATCCTCGTGCGCGCGCGCCAGCGCAGCTATAGCATCGCCGAGGTGCCAATCACCTTCGTGGACCGCATCTACGGTGAGTCCAAGCTCGGCGCCGGCGAGATCGTCGCGTACCTCAAGGGCCTCTTGAATCTCTTTTTCACCACCTAAGCCCAGGCTCAGAGTTGATGATGAACAATCGGAAGGCAATTTGCGAGACGAAGATCCAAAATACCTGCATTATAGGTTGATTATATAAGTGACTTGAGTGGACAGAACGAGTGCGTTGCTTTAAATTGGTCAGCCGCTGCCGCGCAGGGCGGCGCGCATGCTGTCTCGTTCTGCGCGGACGCTGTCGCTCGTGCTGTCGCTCGTCTTGCCCGTGACGGTGCTCACGATGAGCTCCCAAGCGCTAGGCGCGACGGCGCTGGCGCCGCTCTCGTCTGCGAGCAGCACGAAGATTGCGAATAGAATAATTAGCAGCAGTGGCACCGAGCACATGATGACACCGGTTCGCCACGCCGACGCTGGCTCGTCGTCAACGGCGACGTCGCCAGAGAGAGCCGCTTTCTTGGATAAGAGATGCCGCCGCTCGCGCTTCGCCCGCAGGCGCTCGCGCTCGAGCGTCCAGTAGTTGATTTGGTCGTCATCCTCTCCCGCGGCGCGCGCGGCCGCGATCTCCTTGGACGTTTCGGACGCGAACGAGCCATTGAGGTACGAGTAGAGCGCGGCGCTGTTCTGGTTCGTGCTAGCGCTGCTGCTGTGGCGGAGATCCCTCGCGTTGTGCATCTCCACATACGAGTGGTCGCTACTGGAACTCACGTACGACGACTCGCTGCTGGTGGACGCGGTCGAGGACGTCGTACTACTGTAGTGCTCGAACTTGTTCTTGGTGAGAAGCAGCAACTTGAGCGCGCTCGAGGCCGTGACAGTGACAGTCGTGCTGCCGCCACCGCCAATATTTGCGTAGCTCTGCGCCGCCTGCTCCATTTCGTAGTACTCGGCGAGCTTCTCTTCTTCGTACTGGTGCAGACGCGGCGAGGCAAATTGCAGCAAGCACTGGTGCTCGGGGATGCTCTGTGGGATGCGGATGTTGCTCCCACTGCTGGTCCGGGACGCGGCCGTGAGCATCTTGGGCGCGCCGAACGAGCCGTAGTTGGGCGTCTTCTCCTTCGCGGGCGCCTTGAGTGACATTGCCGCTGACCAGTACATCCTTGTAGTTGCGCTTGCTTTGTATCGAGCTCAGGGCTGGGCTGATGGCGTGCTGTTGCTTGGAGCTCTTGTTCTCACGAGTGCGACGGACAGAAGGAAACGGCGAGTGATCGAATGACGCGTCAGTTGCCGACGCGCAGGGCGTCAGGGAGTGAAGAAGGATTTCTGTGTGCGAGAAGAGGTCGAGTCTTCGCGGCCGCAGTGCAAGTCGAAATGTGTTGGGCGGCGGCATCTTTCATTCCGCTACCTATTGTGACCTGCTGCCCCGACCTTTGGGCGGTCGCGCACTTAAGCGGAGCAAGTCATGTTCCATTACTCTATGTTTTGATCATTTCTATTGGATGAAATTCTAAATTTGAACGAATGCGTAGATTAGAGTGGACAAAATACAGACCTGATTCCTGATGATGCGTGGAACTTTCGTTTTCGCCTCAAGATTTTTGAGAAGTGACGTCGGGTTGGTAAGATCCAAACCTTTTAAATAGCCTGCTACATTTCTCATAAAATGCATAAACTACCATGCAGACTACTTTCGAAAAACTTGAAACCGACCTGAATCGAGGTGCTCATGCAAAAACTGCGACGCATCCCCCTTTTCGACCGTGCCCTCTCGCTTCAGAAACCGAAGCAGAAGGACGCCTGCCTTGGCAACCTTTCCCACCGACAAACCACAACAGTCCACACAACAACACAGTGTGTGTTTGGACGGCCATGACACCGACACGAGGCGGCGCCGCTGTCATCCTCACTTGAGCTTTCCATCCTCACTTGAGCTTTCCTTCCACACACCAGAACAACGCCCATATAAGTCCACAGCCACACACCAGAACTCAGCCAGCAAGCTTGAAGCAAGCCAAAAGATACGCACCCTCTAAATGTAGCGGAGATGGGAGAGCTCGAAAAATTGCATATACCTCTAAACAGCATGCATCAGTTGGATATGCGTGTATATAGGTAATTAACACAAAGACATGGAGCCATGTTGCCACGCACTTTGAGGAGATGCGAAATCGGTTCGTGGTGACAACAGCACCACATGAGTAGAGCAAGTTCAACGCGCACAAGCCCTATCAGAGGCTGCAATGGGGCCGCCACCATTCGCACAGGCAGCGTCGCCGCCGTCACCATCAGGATGGACGGCAGAGTGTTATCTTTCACGTCTACGCGAGAGCACAAACGCGAAGAACTACGTGGCGAGGCTCGAGTCCTCCACACGCGGTGACAGACGGCTTCGCGACCAGTGCCAATCTGCCGATCAGCGGCGTGCCACTTGCTGAGTCAATTGGCTGCAATAGACTCAACGTCTCTGCTATTGCTGGCTCAAGCACGGCAGCTGTGACGATCAATTTCTCTCCGCTTACGAGAGGACGGCTGCAGTCGCAAGTGTGCGTCAGTCAATCACTTGTGTGGGATGCACGTCCAGCACAAGTGTGTCTATTTCAATGAATTGCTGTACGATGACATGGGTACAAGGGCGGAAAGTCCGTCCAAACACACGAGCACACAAGGTCGACAGCACGACCACAGTAGGCGCGCATTGTCAGCAACAGCGTCTGCAATGACCTTGCACCCGTCACGCCACTGACGTCTGCGCTGGTCGTGCTGGCAAGCGCACTGTAGGCGCACAAGTCATTGCTCGACCAAACTCTACCGCGCTTTTGTACTCTGTGAGACACACAACAACGTCGAGATGGTCGCGTGGCTCTGCACCAAATCCCATGAGAGCAGTCTCGGCGTGCTTATCGATCGAGCCGCCGCAAGAGGGAGTCTACAGGTCGTCTAGTGGCTTCACGTTCACCGTACAGAAGACTCGAAATTGTTACGTGGCTCCATGCAAGCCGCAGCGAAGGCTGCTCGACCGAAGACATGCGACTTGCGACCATTCCCACGTGCTGCTGTTTCTACACGCGAAACCGTCGCGAGGGTCGCGTGTCGAACGTGTTCAGTGGCGGTGGACTCGTTATCAAGTTCACGAAGATCGCTATGCTACATCCATCATCCCAAGATAGTTCATCTCGTGTGCCTGAGAACAGACATCTAGCTACCTGGAAAAAGCGGTGGACCGCATCTGTGGATCAACGGAAACGATGGTCTAGAAGGCAAAGCCACATGAGAGCAGATGGCTTTGACGTAACGACGTATAATGGCACTTACGATCAATTCAGCTAGTCCTCGTCCTCGTCGCTCTCCTCGTCGTCATCGTCATCGTCATCCTCGTCGCTCTCCTCCTCTTCTTGCAGCCAGTCGACGAACTCCTGCACCTGCTTGGACTTGGCGAGCGACGCCAGCTCGCTGCTCTCGTCCTCGGCGTTGCGCGCCGCGTGCCACTCGAGGATCACGTCCTCGGAGACCCACTCGAGGTCGTAGACGATCTGTAGCAGGAAGCGGAAGAGCGGCGACCACATCACGCGGTGCTCCTCGGCGATCACGAACACCTCGATCGTGTGCACGACAGCCACCTGGTCCTCCTGCTCCACGAGGCACTTCTTGATGATGCTTGTCCACTTGTCGAACTTGGCGCGCACCTGGCCGAGGATGCCCATGGCTGATTGGCCCTCGGTCGGCACGAGCTCCAGTAGACCCGGCAGCATCGCGCCGATCACGTCCGCGAACGTGCGGTTGTGCGCAAACTTGGAGCTCTTGATCTCCATGAACACGTCCTCGACCGCGTGACCCGCGAGGTCACCGTTCATCACGTTCTCCTTGATGATCTGGCTGAACGGCAGCTCGTCGTGCATGCCTTCGGCATCGAGGCCGTCGAGGTCGTCGTCTTCGTCGTCCGAGAGACTCAGCGTCTCCCAGTCGCTCCACTTCTGCGTTTTCTGCATCACAATGTCCGATGCGCCAATGAGTAGACTCTTGAGCTTGTTCAGGCGGCGCACACTCAGCGGCTCCTTCTTGGTACTTACGCCTGCGTCGTCCTCGTCGTCGCTCTCGTCGTCCGAGTCCACTTGGATGTCGTCGTCGTCCAGCGTCCACAGGCGGCCGACGCCACCTGCACCGACCTCCTTGGCGCTCCATTCCATCGCGGCTGGCTCACCCGAAGCAGCAGAAGTAGCCTGGTCTGCCTGGCCCTTCGCGCCGCTCTCTTCATCGTCGTCTTCATCCGCTTCCTCCTCGTCGGAGGAAAACTCGTCCTCCTGCTCCACAGGCGCCGCAGTCGTCACCTTCGTGAACGCCTTGAGCGTGAAGCCTTCGCCGATGACGACACCGAACGACAGTACGCAGCCCTCTTCGATCACGGCGCCCTTACGGATGACCACGTTGTCGCACAGGATGGCGTTCGTGATGCTCACGTTGTCCTCCACGACGACGTTCGACCAGAGGAAGCTCCCCTGAATCGTCACGTTTTTGCCGATGACGCAGTTGCGCCCCACGGCGCTTTTGAGCACGCTCGTGTGGTCGCCAAAGCTCGAGCCGGCGCCCAGGATCGACTCGCGGCCGATCACGCACGTGCGCGAGAGAGACACGCTGTCCTCCTTGTAGACCATGCCGCGGTGGTACGAGTACGTTGTGTCCTCTGCCCCGAGGTAGTTCGTGTCGGGCACCATGGGGAAGACCCAGCGCTGCAGGATTGCGTGCGAGATGCCGCTGTACGTGCGCGGGTCCATCACGCGCGCCGCGAACTCGTCCGTGACGATCTTGACGAAGAACTTGTTGCCAAGCTCGTAGTTCTGCACCTCGTTGTGGAAAAAATCTTGGCGCAAGTCCTGGTAATCAAAGTCCTCGGCAAACTTGAGCAGCACCTCGGGCGAGCAGATGTCGATGTAGCAGTCCATGAGGTCCGAGCGCAACGAGATCTGCGCGTGGTCCTCGAGAAAGATCGTCGCCAGGCGCGTCGAGCGCTTCGCCGGGTCGTCCTCGTAGAGTACGATCTGCGACGTCGTGCTGTCGATGCCCACGATGAGCTCGTCCGTGAGTGGCCGAATGTTCGTGCTGAAGTTCGGCTGGATCTCCTTGAAGATCGACGTCATCATGCACGTCGAGTCCTTCTTCTTGCGTATCTTGTGCTCCTCGATGGCGGCTGGAAGGTCCACGTTCGCGACCACGTCGCCGCTCATGAGCACGAACGGGTTCGACTGGATGAGCTGCTGCCGGTCGATCTCGCGCAGCGCGTCGCCCGCCGTGATGCACGACGGGCTCGAGAGACACTGCACGTCGATGCGCTTGGCGACCTGCGACTTCTCGCGGATGAACGCCTCGATCTGCTCCACGTGGTGCGTACAGAAGAGGATCACCTCCTTCACGCCCGATGACACGAGAAACTCGAGCGAATACTCGAGCATCGGCACGTTGGCCAGTGGCAGCAGCACCTTGGGCATCTCGAGCGAGATCGGTCGGAACGTTTCCGTGAACGAGTCCGCGAAGAGGATTGCCTGCAGCGGCGCCTCACGTCGCACGTCCTCATTGCCACCGCCTTTGCCCTTTCCTTTGCCTTTGCCGCCCGCACTCTGTGGTCCTGGCGCTGCCTTGGCGCCTGGTGCCTTCGCGCTGCCTGCTCCGCGCGCCATTCTTCCTTCTTTGATTCGATCGCTTGTGACGAAGCCAAAGCCACTCGATGTGCGGGTTGATCCTATTTGACAGAATACCCTGTCAAAATGGGCCAACCTTCTGAATAGAATGTTATTATATTTGAAAGGGGAAACGAAAGCAATTGGTGTCGTTTCAAGGTCATCATCATCGGAAATGCCGCAGGCCGCGGTCCATGCGGCCGTCGAGCGGCGCGTGCCGCGGCTCGCACTCATACCCCAGGACCAGCGACGGGCGCGACAGACGACCGAGGTTGCGTCGCCTTCACACAAGCAGCAGCCGCAAGTGAAGGCAACTAAGCGCCGCCAGTTCCATGGCGAGCGCCCGCATCACGAGCTCTTTGGCGCGTCTGACGCTGAAGCTCCGAGAAGAGGTGGAGAGTACAATGGTGCAGAGGAGTGTGAAGATGATGGCGATGCTGAAAATGATGAAAACGATGCAATGGTAAGTGGAGAGCAGCAGCTGCGTCTTGGTGAGCGATTCCTGCGCATGATGGCGGTGATGGCGCGGCTGGCGCGCATGCCATTAGACGACCAGGATGGCGACAATTTGTCGCCAGCAGCGTCACCACAGGCCCAGGGTCACAATCAGCAGCCGACGGCGCTGGAGAAGATCGTTCAAAAGAAGGAGACGATAGCGTTGCAGAGGCTCTCACCACACAAGGCAGTAGCAGTCACAGGTGGAGTACCGACTGGTGGTGGCGGATCGCCTGCTAAAGGCGCAGCAGCGCCACTGCTCGTGCCCGTAAATGCTGCGACCGAGCCGCTTCGACCGCACCTGACGTTCGAGATCTCGATGCTGCTGCCGCAACCCATGGATACACGTCAGAGCTCGCTGCAGTCGCCTATCCAGAGGAAGCAGCTGCGACCACCACAACGACGCAGGAAGCGCAGGCGCCGGCCGCGCGGTGAGAAGCGCTCGTGGCAGACGTCGCACGCCACGTGGGTACCGCGCGCCTCGGCCGCGTACATCGAAGAGCACTCGCGCCTCTTGAGCCACTCGTCCAAGCTCATGGACAAGTTCGCGCAGCTCAAGAAGTCAGCCGAGCCATCGTCGCAGATGGCCAAGTCGTCGTCGATGCCCACACTCAACCAATCAAAGTACCTGTACGCGTTTCCGCCGCTGAACAAGCCGGCGTCTGCGGCCAAGTTGGGTCATGAAGACAGCAGTGGTGAGGATGATAATGGCGAAAGCTGTGATGATGATGCTGAAGAGAGCGAGAGCGACGGACACGAAGACGAAGGCGCGCGAAGCGAGAACAATGAGCCTACATTCAGTTCATTCTTACACCTCCGAGAGGAGGGCGACGCCGCCTCTCATACTTACCCTCCGGATGAGGCGCCGCCGCCGATTCTTTCTATTCCAACAGCAGCACTGGACCCTAGCAGCAGCATCAGCAATATCTCCAAAGACGACGACACGGCAGCTTCTCCTTCACCACCAGCAGCGACGACCACCAACGTTGCGATGCGCAAGCGGCCGCTTTTTCACCAACCCGCGTGGATCTCTCCGGAGCTCAAGACGTGGCTCATCAACTCGGGCATGTTTCCGACCAAGCCGCGCCACGCTGCCGTCGCCATTCTCCGGTGAGCCTGGCCTCTCTCAATCTCGCCGTCTGTCTGCACATGGATGCTTGTTTTCTTTTTCTCCCTCTCCTTCTAAATAACGAAATAACTCATTTCTTCACCACAGACACTCGCTCCCGCTGGCACGGTCCTCGCTCGCTTTCTTCATATCACGTTCTCGTTTGACGGTGATGACGGTAGATAAACAGACAACCAGCACGCTTACGTCTTGCCAGACTTGTACGTGCCCGCGGGCGGCTTGTAGCAGTCCGGGAGCATCTTGCGCTGCATCTCATTGAACGCAAACTTGTCCGCCTTGGTGTTCAGGAAAACGTTCTTGCGGCGCACGCCGTAGAGGCGCATACTTGATACGATCTTGGAGCCCTGTGTGGCCTTAAGCTCGGCGCAGCAGATGCGCGCCTGCTCGAGCGTAACCGACATGGCCGTGCGGTCCTTGCCACTCTTGCAGCACGTCACGCGCGAGGCGCCGAGCTCTCGACAGAAGTCCGACGAATCCATCAGCAGCGCCACGTTCTTCTTGAACTGGTTCGACGACGAGCAGATATGGTGCTCGATCTGCGCGAGCAGATCGTCAAGCGCCTGAACGCTGTAGCGGCTGAGGGGCACTTCGCCTCCGACACTCGTCGCCCGGCGCCGCAGCGACGCGTGCGTCCGGAAGTCGCTCTCGTAGTTGTGCATGCGGCGGAAGATCGCGTAGAGGTCCTTGAGCTCCTCGAGGTTCTCGCGATTTATTCGGTCCTGCACCTTCACAGAGCTCGCCTTGTACGCGTGCACGAGCGTCTGTTTCTCGTTCACGCCTTGCGTGAAGAGCACGCAGCGCATGCGGAAGGGCTTGCCGGTCATGAGCAGCGGCGGCAGCACGTTCATATGGCTCTCCTGGATGCCGATCGTCACGAGCAGGTAGTTGCCGCTCCTGCTCTGTCCGACACCAGCAGCAGCTCCGTTTGTCGCGTTCGCGTTGTTCTCATTCGCACCACCGTGCACGAATGCGCGCTGGTTCGAAGGTGAGTAGTTCTTGATTACGAAGTGGTTCCCCGTCGTCTTGTGCTTGCGGAACTGTACAAAGACGTTGCGCAGCCACTTGGCGCCGGCCGCAAAGTCCTCGAGCATGCCGATCTCCTTGCCCTGCGTGCTCAGCAGCGACTCAAAGTTCATCAAATACCCGAACTTGAGCGCGTTCTCGAGCTGCAGACGGTGCTGCTGGCTGCCCACGACCGCGAGGTCAAGGGTCGCGATGATGCACGCGACGGCCGCAGAGAGGATCTGACTACCGATGATGTCCAAGCGATCTTTCAGCTCCAGACGGGTCTTCAGTGACGCGACCGACTCATCTGTCTGATTCGGCGGCTTCGTCATGCTCAAGCGGCTCTTTCGGCGCGTGCGCTCGGTCTGCGTGGACGCGGCCGCTGACGGGCCGCCCATGGGCGACGAGCACGATTCCTCAATAAGCGAGTCGCCACCAGGTGATACAGCAGGATTGTTGTTGGCGCCAGTCCGCGTGTCCGTATGAGGGTACCCGCCGTTCGCAAAGCCCTTCGTGTGCGCTGCTGGACAGCCCATGGTCATCGTGTGCCACGCGAACGGGATCGAACCTGCTTGGTTCGCCGGTCGGTACGCGCAAAGGAACTGGTCCTGCATGTTGGTCGGCAGGAACTGCCAGCCATCGAGGCTCTTGTACGTGCTGCGCTTGAAGGGCGCGATGATCTCCGGCTCGGCGTCCTTCTCTTTCTGCTTGGACGCCGCTTTCTTCATCGTGCGCAGCGAGTCGAAAATCTTGCCGTCGTTCTGCTCGTCCAGCAGCCGCTTCTCCTGCTTCATGAGGAACTGGCGCTGCTTCATGTACTCCTCGGTCTTCTTGCGGCAGTACTCGAGCTCGGACTCGATCAACGTCACCTGCAAATGGCTCCAGTTGTTTCGGCTCGAGTAGTGCTTGTGCAGGCGTCGCGTGCGCTCCAGCACTTCCTCCTCCAAATAATCCAGGTACGCAAGCGGCAGCGCGAAGGTGCTGCGCGGCACGCGCAGGATCTCGTCCAGTGCGATGAAGCGCAGGTGCGCCCCTGTGTCGTTGCTGCCACCTAGGAAGCTGCCGTTCTCGAGCAGCGTCCGCACGTTGCTGTTGCGCGTGAACTCGGCGCTGTGTAGCGTATCGAGCGGCGTCGGGTTGTCTGTGCTCATCGTCGTTGGGATCAGGTACTTGGTGTTGGCCATGTCAATACCGGTTGTCGGCAGGATCTGCTGTGGAGACAGCGACGGGAACGCGCGGATCGCGATCTCGATGCCGTCGTTCATGGACGGCGAAGCGAAGAGCGGCACGCCACCGCGGGTCGTCTGCGCGTCCACTTCCTCCGGTATGGGTGACGGCTGGACGTCCTGTGCTTGCTTGTGCGGAGAGGGCGACGAGAGCGCGTCTTGCAGCGACTCGCGCGCGGACATGGCCTTCTCGTTCAGCGCGATCGTCTTGACGTACGAGTTGAGGAAGTTGTCGGTCACGTGGCAGCGGCCGACACCGAGACAGGCCTGGGCAGTGCCCGGACTCTGGCTCAGCGAGCACTTGAAGAGCGTGAAGCGCAGCTGCGCGTACTGCTCGAGCTCAGCCGAGACAACGACCGTAAACGGCACGCTCATGGGCTTGTCACCTGCGGTAGCGGCGGCCAGCAGCGTCGAGATCTTGATGGCGTCCGTGGAGCCCACATCTACGAGGTTCTTGGTCTGCTTGAGGTACCCGCTGACCTTGATGAAGCAGCCAGTCTTCTCCTTGGCGTCGCTGCGCATGAGCTTGCTCTTCCGACCCAGCGAGATCTCGATCGAGATGTCGTACAGGTTGTTGCGGTGCACCATCGTGTTGGGGTTGAGGCTCACGATCGTGATCTTGTTCTTGCTCTTGCTGCGACCGCGGCCTGAGTTGAGCACGCCGGCGTCCGTCACTTGGTCCTCCGCCATGGGCTCGAGCGAGCTGAGGCCGGACATGAAAAAGTCGGGCTCGCTCCCCGCGTCCGAGTCCTCGTCGTTCCAGGACGACGACGAGCTCGCCTCGAGCAGCTGCGACCAGTCGATGCTTGGGTCTTCGAGGAACCCGCGCGACGAGTTGTTGAACAGCGGGTTTTGGTTGTTCTCCTTGTCGCCCTCGAGGCTGAACTTGATGGGCTTCATGGCGGCGCCGACTGTAGGCGCTGGGTCAGCCGACTCGACCGAGTACCCACCAAGCGCGTTGAGCATCGCGGCCGACGGCGGCCGCGGGAGAGCTGCGTTGGTGGCATTATTGTTAGTAGCTGCTTTGGACATGGACGACCTACGCACGGCGGCTGTGACATTGCTCTGACGCGAGTCGCTCGACTCGCGGTCCATGATGCTCGTGCGCGAGAGCGTTGTGGTGGAGCCGCGGAACTTGTCGGCGCGCACGGCGTCCACGAGCTCCTGGCATGAGTCGATCCAGCGCCGCTGGTTGTCGCGCGACTCGGCCTCGAGCAGCAGCGTCTTGGCGTCCGATCGGATCTGGAACCTGTAGGGCGCATGGCCTGACGCGCTCCGGTCCAGCACCATCGTGTCGGGCTGGATCGGGATCTCGCCCAGCAGCTCGAGCTTGTCCTCGGACGTGTAGTAGCACAGGCTCGGGAAGTCGCGGCGCAGGATGAAGAAGCGCTGTGAGGGACAGACATACAAAACAAGACGTCAATGCCCACACTACGGTGGTGTGCACAACGATAATCAAATGTGAGCACCTACCGTTTTCCAGTTGCGGCGCCACGAACCCTCCTTGGTGAGCGTCCCGGCGCGCACAACGTCGTCGGCCGTGAACTTGGCCGGTGCAGATTTCTGCGCGGCTCTGCTGGTGTCGATGGACGCAGTCTTCCCGCGGCGCTTGAGTACACTCAGCACCTTGGAGCGCTCCTTGGTCTCGTACACCTCGCCGTGGAACTTGCCGAACGTCGAGCACATGGACGCCGACCGGTGGTCCTTCTACACACAGCGAGTCGTCAGCACACATTCGTACTCACACATACAAACACAGAGATACAGATAAAGGACAACGCACCTTGTCAACATGGCCACTCGTAGTGGCGTCAGCGACGAGCCCTGCGCCAACTGAGCGCGAGCTCTGGAGGAAGTCGGCTGGGCGCAGGAGGTCGTCCGCCGGTACGAGGTGCTGCGAGCGCGTGCGCGAGAGCGACGGCCGCAGCAGGAACGAATCGTTGTTGTTGACGCTCTGGCGCACCGTGAGCGGGTACACGTCGTAGAGCGACGTGGTGCGGGTCAGCGCCGTGGTCCGCACTTGCTCTTGCGGCTGCATGGTCAGCGCCGTCGTGGGTTCGGGGACACGCGCGGGCGTGGGTGGATTGTTGTTGGTGGTCGGTGCTGGCCGCGTCCTGTTAGGACTGCTGCAACTGCTGCTGCTGGTGTACGTCGTGGTCGCCATGGCGGGCGTCGGGGTCCGCGCGGCCGTGGACATGCGGCCGCCGGGGGGTGCTCTGCTCGCTCACGTGCGCGACGCAGGCAATGTAATTGCGAGGGAAATGGCGCTGGCGTGTGTCGCGCGAGCTGGCTTGGTCTGCGCAGCGGGTACAGTCGGCTACTGTCTTATTTGATCACTGTCGCAATAAAATTATTCTACCATTTAAAAAGAGGTATAAATCTTGACAAGCAAATATAGCTAACAGAATAAAGAACCAACCATCAAAGTAGAAAGAGAACTAGGTTGGAAAGGGAAACGTCAAGCAGCACCGATCTGAACACATACATCAACATCAACTTGAGGCTAGGGTTGACCTTTTTTCCCTCTGTTACAACCAATAGACGGTAGAAATAAAAGGCGTTTAAAAAAGTTAGAAACAGAATTATGCTATATAAATGTTAAGTACAGTGTGCGCCACAATCTTAGGGACATCCCCAAAAAATTCGCAAAAAATTGAATTTCGCGCGCAAAAATGAGTTTCCAGATGAGCTTTTCAGAACTTATAAACTCATTTGCGGACGTTCTTGAGGTGAAATTTCGGCTCGATTTGACT
>JAASGT010001169.1:0-10579 GCA_023334315.1 Globisporangium alternatum | reverse complement strand
GGCTGAGTGCGGATCACGGCTCTCACGGTCGGACGCTGATGCATGAGCTGGGACTCAGTGTTAGTGGTGAGAGTGACTATGATGTTCCGAGTCTGCGCATGCGAGTGCACGCTTTTGCCAAGGCGGAACAAGCGCTACGGACACTGGCAAGCAAGACATTAGCATCAGAGCAGAGTGAGGCTATGGCAACTCGTCTCCAGAACGAATGGATGGGACTCGCAGAGCGACCGCACATTATCCAAGAAGCGCTTGAACTGCTCTTTACGACCTCAGAAGAACGCCAAGATCTGGAGAAACATTGCAATGGCGATCCTTCGAAAGCTCAGCAGTGCAGACGCGGCGCCGCAGCGCTCATCGGCTGGTTCTACGCATTTCTCAGTGACAGCAACAATGGCAATGTGAGCGCAAAGAGCATCGCAACAATGGCTCTGGATCTGGCGTCCTCGCTGCCTGTAGCGGATCTCCCAGTCGGCAGTGCGTGGCTGCATCAGAAACGCGCCGAGTTCCATATCCTGACCCAGCTACGCATCAAGATCGCGTGGTTCTGGCTGCTCAAGTGCTGCTTCGCGGCTGCTGACTCGATTCAGAACGACGCCACGGTCATGGACGCGCTCGAGAGCCTCGAGTACGCATTCCGACGGTTCGCCCCCGTCAAGAGCAAGAGGTGCGTTCTATAGAACATGATGGTGACCCGTGAATATTTGCTCGCACTATCCGACTGTGGTGCTCATTCTTGTGCTGCTCGTGACCGAATGGATGGCCTCAGATCGTTCCAAGTCGAAGTGGTGGCTCAGCTTCTCGTGGACCTCGAGTGGCGCTGGAAAGCTGTCGTAAGAGACCAGGTGACTTTCAAACGCTCGAGACCACTCCAGGAGCTCCAAGAGCGTGTCGATGTGCCCGTCGCATGGCTCAAGAAGATTGTGCACCTGATGCAGGTCGAGAGCCACCAACAACGGTCGTTGCCCACAACACGAGCCACCATTCATTCTCATGTCACGTACTCGGACCAACTGATCATGCGTCTAGAGAAGCTCTTTCACGGCAATAGACAATGATAATGGCTGGGGACTTTGTCGAAATGTATATCCTTATCTCTGAGCTGCCGCTGGGTGGGACTGCTGTGTGGATCCTAGCATGAGCAAGTAGAGATCGTGAGGCTGTGCTTTACTGCTCCAACACGCCGTCCGCCTTCTGGATCTTGAGCGAAAAGTCAACAAAGCCGTAACCTGAAGCAAGCAAGCCCAACAGCATGAGCCCAGCTGAACAAAGCCAAGAGATACCTAGGGTATCACCATCCAAAGCACTTATTGACGTACCCTGCGTCAATTTGCCCTGGCTCACGATGTCGACGTGCGGCGACACGTAGCTGCCGAGCGTCTCGGGGGTGATGCCGCCGCTCGCCTCGATGAGCAGGTGCGGGAACTGCGCCTTGAGCTTCGCCGCGGTCGCCTTGAGCCCCTCGGGCTCAAAGTTGTCGAGCATCACAATGTCCGCACCAGCACTCGCCTACACAGTCAGTGTACACACAAACGCGCACTCTTGTTGTTAGCAAAAACAAGTTGTTGAAGGCGTGTGTGATAAACAATAAGCCGATTGAACAAAGTACGCACCGCTTCGACGCTTTCCTCGAGGCTTCGGCACTCGACCTCGATCTTCATCGAGAAGCCCGTGGCGCGCTTGGCTTTCTTCACGGCGTCCGTGATGCTACCAGCGGCCCACACGTGGTTGTCTACGCAGCAAACAAACACGCGTTAGGCTCGCACAACCAAAACAATTGCTTCAGCACAACAAGAAACGCAAAACTTGCGCGCTTGCGTACCTTTGAGCATGACCATCTGCGAGAGGTCGTGGCGGTGCGTACTCGCGCCAGCGACGAGCAGCGCGTACTTTTCAACGATGCGGAAGCCCGGCGTGGTCTTGCGCGTGCCGGCGACGTGGCCGTTCCAGCCGAGGCCGCGCGCAATGTCCACCGACGCCTTGGCCTGTCCAATTGCAAACAGCAACATTGTCAGCACAACACCAACAACTTCCCCGCAAGATAGGCACAACTCAGGCACAAGCAGTGATGATTACCTGCGTGGCGATGCCGCTCGCGCGCGTGAGGATGTTGAGCGCCGTGCGCTCGCCCAGCAGGATGTTGCGGCACTTGCCCGTGACCTTGGCGACCACCACTTTGCCGCTCGCGACGGTCGACGGGTCCACGACCGTGCCCTCCTTGAGCAGCCACTCGATCTTGCAGTCCAACGCCGTGAACACCTCTGTGCGCAAGCAAACACGTAAAAACAAGCAAGCAGCAAGTGAGCAACACGTGCCACAGCATATGCGTGTACAGGTTGAGCAGGTGAGCACGCACCAGTGAAGAAAGGCACGCCGGCGAGCACGCCCTTGGACTTGCCCAGCAAGAACGCGGTCTCCTCCGTCTCTGCAGTTGCGCACGCATACAAACACAAGTAAACAAACAAGTAGCAAGCAAGCATGAGCACAAGATCGCCACAAGCGCAACAAGTGTGTGTGTGAGAGAGGGGAGTGGCCGTACCGCCGACGACAAAGCCGCCGATGTCGTAGGACGGGATGTCGTCCTCGAGCCAGAGCTGCACGTGCTTCTTCCACGATGGGGGCAGCAGGTGCGCGAAGTCTCCGGAGTCGGCCATGGTGCTAATGTTGTGCTTGTGCTTGTTGGTGTTGTGCGCAAGAATGCGAAGTGCGCTCAAAGTGACGCCACCGCAAGAGCAAGTGGGCAACAGACACAATCAAACAACAGCGATCAATAGTGGTCAGCATACAGAATCGTGTGTCTCATAACGTAAAGAAGATACATCATAGTAGTAAGTTGTGCATTTTATGGAGATATTTTGCCTGTGAGTATGTACAAAATTGAGAACTTGCCACCAAAGGCTGCTCGAACACGCAGCAGCGTCACGAGACCTACAGTTGTACTGTACTGGGCTCCCTTGGCTAACGAAGAGCACATTTTGCATTGATTTTTGAAGGATATCATTTCCATCAAATATATATTTACGCAGGTGATGTGACACAAAAACAGATTATCATCACTCATACAGAAAACAAAATAACCAGGAATGCAAAAACACATTTATTCAAGGCGCACATTCGCGATGCCGTTGATCAGCCCATAGATGTCCTCAGGCAAGATACCTTTGTGCGTCCAGCAGTTTGCAATCGTGGACTGAGTCACTGATTCCCATGCGTCCTAACACCATCGCATTGCCTGCAAAACATCAGCGTTGTAGAGCTCTGCAGCGCGGCTTCCTTCTCCTGTTGCGCTCGCGATCTCGTCCGCTGTCTCCGCCGCATGGCGCCCTTGCCTGTGCCGGAACCATGCCTTCAGCGCAGCGATTACGCCCGCGTCCATTGGTTGCAACACTGACGTGGTGTTGGGCGGCAACATTTGGATCTCGATATTGCTGAGCGGCTCGCTTGCTTGATGGGTGGACGCGTTGTCGAGCAAAAGAAGAATGCGGCGGTCTTCACTCTTCATTCTCTTGTTTAGTTCCTCTATCCACGACTTGAACAGCGCACGGTTCATCCATGCCTTGCTGGAGCTGATGTAGTCCACACCAAGTTGCTCTCCAGTCAGTCGTCCAAACCAGTGTGGCTGTCGTGCCGACCCCACAAAGAGAAGCGGGAGCTTCTTTGAGTCGTCCGCATTCGCTGCCACGGCCACTGTAATCCTCTTCTTGCTGAGCTTGCTGCCGGAGACTGGCTCGTGCGAGATCGTGGTCGCTGGTACCTTGCAGTAGTATAGCGCAGTCTCGTCGACGCTGAAAACGTCCTTCGCGTCGAACGCAGCCGTGATCCCGCGGAGCCGCGCGCGGCCAGTCTCGATTGACTTGGAGCTCGCGGAGCCTACCTCTCCGCGCGTGCGACGAGATCGCAGCTTGAGCCGTCTCTGGAAGTTGTACAGCCAGCCCTTTGAAAACGTGAGCAGCTCCAGGCGCTCGCTTGTCGATGCAGAGACGCCACCAGCTACAATCTCGTCGCGCACCCGCTCTGCCTTGAGTCTGATGAGGTGGCCAATGATACAGAGGCGTCGCTGCGCGCATCGTTCGATCCACTCCGAGAGTTTTGCGTCAAGTAGCGTGGACGCTTGACGCGCTGGCAGGTCTAATGTGTCGTCGTCGAGAAGAGCTGGTTGCTGGCGAAAGCGCTTAAGCAGCTCGCACACGCTTGAGGCTGTAGATGCTCTTCGTAGCGCAAAGCGAGCATGCGCTCACTGCCCAAGCTCGTATAGTGAAACCGAGGGGTTGTCTTGGTGGTGATGGTAGAGCGCGCGCTGCTGGTCTCGCGTCAGGTGCACGCGGGCGGGTGGCGGCGGCTTCATCGAGCGCGTGAATGCATTTGTGGTTCTGCTGTTTTGCAGAATTGCACAATATCCTTTCCAAACAGATCATATCATTTATGTAGGGCATTGCATAAATGCAGGTTTCGTTAGCCAAGGGAAGTCTGTAGTGACTTTTTGCAGAATAGTGAGACATCGTTACATTAGCAACTTTGATAGTTAAGAGACTCTCAGATTTATACAAAAGTGAACAATAGAGGTACTGGTAGAAAAATGATGTCGCCCACCCCTTTTGTATACAAAGTTCCGAATAATGACATTTATCTTTCGCTTTTACAAGAGTATCCGGATTTTAATGGAAAATGGATTTATAGTGCGTAGTTTCACTTTTTGATTCAACTAAGTCAAACCTATCAAAAATATTTAGGGCGATGAGAGTCATAATCTATATATATATTTTGACATCTAAAATATTTTGGATGTATTCGTACTTTTTCGAGGCGAAGCTGTACAGCTATGATTCATTTGCCATCAAGAGCGCGAGTATTTTCCATAGAAAGTCGCTTAGGTGCGTAAAATGGAAGGCGTACTTTATCGAAGCTGTACTGAAAAGCAACTGGTTATGGGTTACAGGACGCAAAAAAAGAATCAAGAAAAAAGCGATCTTCCAGCAGCGCGTTCCTAATTTGGACAAATTTCAAAAGTCATTGTCAAAACTGGAAAAATGTAAAAGTTATTTTAAAAATTTTGATCTGTTTTGCAAGCTTCCGATTGGTCAATTACGACGCGTACCCCCAAAATGGGTGGGAAACGTGCGCGAAGCTTGGAATTTGTACGCAACTGCTTTGCAATCTGATCCAAAAACTAGTTTCCTGCAAACGTCAAGTCAAAAGTATGTAGCCCTACCCCATTTCGACTGCTGACCAATCAAAAGGTTGCAAATAGCTCATAATTTGTAAAAATGTTTTTACATTTTTGGTGGATTTCGCGAATTCGCGGAGATTTTCAAGGATCGGAGCTTCTTCCTGAAGCGACACACGCAACACTATCTAACAGCAGGCGTCTGTGGGGAAGACGGCTCCCATTACGTCTCGAGATACCTCCAGCGCCCGTGAACGAGCGTCCAAATCAACTCAAGCGGCAGCCAGCAGCTTGTGGGTGGTGGCACTAATTGACCCCACAGTGCTCCTCGTATCCCACCACGTGGCGCTTTAGAAGGCAGCAGTCAAAAGAAATCTTTCCATCGCCGGCAGTGCTATCGATCGATCGATCTGTTTGCTATCTAGACGAACGAACGGGCGAACCAACGAGCAGGCGGGCGCGATCTTTTTTGCCGCCTCTGTGTGGTGGTCCTATCTTTTTTAGGAGTCGCGCCGCTGTCGCCAGCTTGGAACGTCTTGCGCTAGTGTCACTCGCGGTCGGTCATTCGGCGTTTTCGCGCGTCTTTCGGCGATCGATCGACGCAAAGAGATCATTGAGAGAGAGGAAGAGACACGAGACGCACGCTGGGCATCAGATCGCGGTTGAGAGAACAACAACAGAAGCGAACGAACGTGATTAGAGGCCGCTGCACCCACCCACTCAATCACTCGCTCGCTCGCCACACCCCACAAGTCACCACTGGAGAGAGAGGGCGACCACAATCCCATCATCGCGCAAGATCACTTTCGTCGAGATCCAGCAAGAACAACATCAAGCAACACGAACCACAACGTCACGGTGTAAACGGCAACAGCAGCAGCAAGAAGAGGACAAGGCCGAGCGATCTGCACACCGCATTTGCCACTCCAAGAAGACGCGGTCCACGGCGATTTTGAAGTGCGCGCCTGCACGTTTTGTATCCTACCCGTCTCTGTCCACGAGAGCGAATTTTGAGTTTTGATTGAAGCCAGCAAACGATGCTGCCAGCGCCGCTGTCACCAGCGACTACGACGATGAACATGAAGACAAACATGACAGTAGAGCGAGCGCAGGAGCCGTGTCCGTGCGGCCAGAGCGCGGCCAAGTTCTGCCGCGACTGCGCGCTGTCGTACTGCGAGCCGTGCTGCGCCAAGCGCCACGCGAAAGGCTCGTTTCTGCGGCACACGACCGTCGACGTGGCGTCCACAGGTATGGACGAGCTGCTCGCAAGCGACGCATCGCCATTGGACGAGGGGACACAAGCGCTTAGTATGTGCGAAGAGTGTCTGGCGGCGCCCGCAGTGCTCGAGTGCCGCGCGTGCGAGCTCAGCTTCTGCGCGAGCTGCTCGACGCAGGTGCACAAGATCGGCACGATGCAGAGCCACGTGGACAGCGGGAGCTTTGCGTTCTTCAGCCAGGACGCAGTCGAGCAGCAGCAGCAGCTAAAGCCTGATACTGGGAACGGCTTGGGGTCAAGAGCGAGCTGGGAGTTGTCCACACAACAAACACCAGACGGCAAGCACGAGCAGTTGGCTCAAGACGACCGCCAATCGAGCTTGGTGGCCACTGGGAGCAGTGGTACCAGCGTTAGTGGTACTACTGGCGGTAATGGACGCGACGACTTTGGGCTCAAGGCCACGGCGATCCGCGACGGCGAGGCCACAGAGACGCCGCTCGTGGACCCGGACCAGGAGGCCGCGCCATGCTCGCCCACGCTCACAAAGGGTGATGCGGACGCCGAGTCCTACGACTTGTGGAACAGCTGGAGCGTGCGGTCGTTCAGCGACCGGTCGTCGTCCATCGATAGCACGTCACAGGTGAGCTCTTAGTGCTGAGTCTGAACCACTTTCTAGATGTTATTGCGTGTGGACGGATACAAAATTGTGATATGCTGTTGTTGTTGTGCCTTTAGTGGCGCAACCTGCGGTCGCTCTCGATCGACTCGCCGAGCGCCGCCACTGCCACCGCCACCTCTGAGGACGACGAACTGCCGCTCACGTCGATCTCCAAGTCACTCCAGTCGCTCCAGGCATTTGCTTCGCCGGCGACGGTACGAGCAAAACCAATTTCTGAGCATTATGACAGTTCTAAGGAGCTAAACCAATACTGACTTTGTGTCATTGTATAGGAAGAGACGAAGGCCAGTAAGAGCTCGCCGCAGCTCTATTCACAGCGGCAACGGAGTTATTCGGACTACACGTCTCTGCGCTCGCACGCTTCCTCGGATCTGTGGCAGGAGTCTACTGGTGATGGTCGTGCGAATACGACCAGGTCGTCCTCGGCCGAGTCGGCCGCATCATCGTCAACTTTGTCGTACAACACGCCGTCACCAGCGAGCATGGAGCTTTGGCGGGCGATGAAAACGAACTTCCCATCACGCCACCTGCTCGTCAAGAGCACGACAGCCAGTGGCTCCTTTGACGCAACGGCCGTCCAACACATCAGCGACAACCTCAGCGTGAGTGACTTGGTCCCTATTCTCTATTCTCTTGACCATCGAACTGTTGAGGCTAACAAGTCGTGGGGTTCTCTCTCTGCATGCCTTATGCTATAGAATTTTGGGAGCGTCGCGCGAGTTCATGCCGAGTTCGCCAGCGAGGGGTTGCTCTTCTTCACGTACTTTGAGCTCAAGTGCGCCATTGGCGCGGTCAAGAGCTGGTTCTCGGGCTCTTCGACAACAGCAGTTCCTAGCAGCAGCCCAACCAGCTTTAGTCCGTCGCGAGCCGCGTTCCCAGGCAGCGAGGTCGTACACTTCTGCCTGCCCTACGAGCTCCCGGACGAGCTCAACTGCGCAACGCTGCTCGTGCGTCTGAACGGACCGCCAGTGTCATCAACCGAGATGCGTCAGTTCTGTTCTCGGTACGGCGAAGTCGCCAGTGTGCTCCAGAACGACATCAACTCGAGCAAGTACATTCTGGAATACAACGACGCGCGCGACGTGCCTGGGGCGATCAGCGGGCTTTCGTCCTCGTTCCACGCGAGCGGCAGCTCGATTAGCGCTGTGCGTACGAGTCCGCCGACGCTTGACATGGCCAAGATCCAGCTCTTACAGAAACACCTCGACAGAGTTGTGTCTGCTACCCGCATGGCGAGTCTCGACCTCGGCGGTGGCAATGCAACTCGACCCACGAGCTTCTCGTCCAGCACGGCGTCGCTGTTGACCTCATCACCCACGTCCACAGCGTCGTCGCCGTTGAACCCGTCGCCTTCATTCTTGGACATCCCGAGCCACGAGAGTGGAGCCAGTGGGGAGACAATGGACAGTGCGCAATCCTCTGGTGCGCGCGCGACGTCTCCATTCGATGGTGGTATCTATCACATGCGCAGTGCTTCATCGCTGTCGGACGACCACCAGATCTGGTCTGGTAGTGGTAGCTCGTCGTCGACAATGCGACCACGGAGCAGCTCGTCGTCATTGATTGGCTTGGGAGCGGCGCGGCCATCTGCGGGTTCGGCATCATCATCTGCATTTGCCGGCCACAGCGAGTACTCGAACCCGTACAGCACAGCAATGGCAGCGGCGGCAGCGGCAACAAGCTCGGGCACGCTCCCGCCCTACATGTCCAGCCATATCAGTCAACAACAAAGCGGAGCGCTGCTTCACCAGCAGCACTTGCAGCAGCGGCTCATGCTCACGCCCAGTGGTAACAAGTACGGAGCGCCCGTGCGAAGTGGCAGTGACCCAAGCTTCCGATCCAGCGGCTCGAGCTTTGGCAGCAACTCGAGCAACTTGTCAGGGGGCGCTACTGGTGGGGGCTATCACCACGTCAGTGGCGGCAATAGCCACAACAGCAATGCATCAGGCCAGCAACAGCACACGGTGGTGATCGGACGCAATGACCAGGGCATCGGCGAGTTCAGCCTGTCGATCGAGCGCGTGGCCTCAGGCGCCGACAAGCGCACGACGCTCATGATCCGCAACATCCCGAACAAGTACACGCAGCAAATGCTGCTCGCTGAGATCAACCAGCGCCACCGCGGTAACTACGACTTCTTCTACCTGCCCATCGACTTCAAGAACAAGTGCAACATGGGCTACGCGTTCATCAACTTCATGGACGCCGAGAGCATCATCCCGTTCTACAAGGAGTTTGACTCACAGAAGTGGACCAACTTTAACAGCGAGAAGGTCTGTGCGATCTCGTACGCGCGGCTGCAGGGCAAGCAGGCGATGATCACACGCTTTCAGAACTCGAGTCTGCTCGAGAAGCACGAGTCGTACCGGCCGCTCGTGTTCGTGAGCTCGGGCGTGAACCGCGGTCGGCCCGAGACGTTCCCGGCGCCCAAGCAGCCGCAGCACCATCACCACAAGAAGCAGATGCTGCACCCGCACCACCACCTGATGATGGGCGGCATGCCGGACGATTTTGGTGGTAATGGGGGCGGTGGTGGCCGTATGTACATGCAGAACCACCATCACCACCAGCAACAACAGCAGTTCCAGGCGATGCAACAGGCGCACCAGTACTTGGCCGCGCAGCATTCCCACGCCGTGGCGGGGCTTCACGGCCTCGGACTGGGTCCACAGGGTGCGAACCTGAACCTGCACATGAATTTCCAAGGCTTCGCTGCTTCAGCTCACCATCTTCAGCAACAGCAGCACGTACCAGCGTACCATCACTATCAGCCGCAGCACCAGCAAGAGCGCCACATGAGCACGGCCGCGGCGGCCAAGGCCATGCCGCTCGCGTTTAGCAGCGGCGCCGCTCACCACGCGAGCACCGGATTTTCTCCCTGAGACTTCTTCGATTCTTCGCTTCACTCTTGTCTCCCTCATGTGGACATACTTGTGTCCATTCGCTCGCAGCTTCATTCTTTTTTGGTTGCATTGACTCTGAGACTCACCCGCAGCCACCCATTTTCCAATTAGCTAGTATTTTTTTGCAACCCCTTGTAATTATTTTGTTGTCTGCCAGCTTGAATCAATAGCTTTTTTTAATATAATATCTAAAAGACCTGGCAAATATATACAACTGTCTCTCAATCGCCTCAGAAGATCGCCAAGTTACCATGAGATACCAAAGTACCGTCATGTCAAGTGAGCGATCTTCTTCTTTTGATTCGGGTCGATGCACTGTTGCCCTAGTGCACCTAACAACCTCGGAGTAGGCTTCTCCGGGCACCCGAGCTACGAGAGCTCGAGTGAGTAATTGTTCGTTCATGAGATAGATCTTGCGCGCGGCGTTCACGTCTCGATCTATCTTTAGATTGCAGCTTGCACAGTGGAAGACCTTCTCGTGCGTGATCTTGCGGTTGATTCTCCCGCATCGTGAGCACGTCTTCGTCGTGTAGTGTTCTTCACACTCGATCATCTTTCCACCAGATCGTTCCATCTTGTACTCGAGCATCTTCTTGAACTTGTAGTGCGACCACGTTAGC
>JAASGT010001168.1:0-10582 GCA_023334315.1 Globisporangium alternatum | reverse complement strand
GATTCATTTTGAGCGGTCCTTAGTTCGCTGTCGCTACATCGAAGCCATCACTAGGTCTGCTGGGGGCATACAAAGATTATGCCTGCTCCCGGCATTTACGAGGGTGCTGAGCGTGGTTAGTTTAGCGGACAAATAGGTGAAGAAAACGAGCAGACACTATCTAGTGGCGTAGAAAACTTGACGCTTGGAGCAGTGTGAAGTCGGGTGTCTCTACCCTACTTGCTTTTATAGCACAAAGCAGTGAGAAGTCAAGCACTATTATATGCAGTTCCAATAAACATTTCTTGAAAATTGTATATAATGTCTAAGCTGCAAAATACATACCCTCTCGAATTTGATCGAAATTACTGTGTGATTACAACCAGGCATATCTGTATCGACCAGATAGATTTTCTGATTATTAGGGACATTTTGTAACTTGTCAACTTCAAATCCAGAAGTAAAAAATGGCTAACGACCGAGTCTGGACCACTCGCATTTTTCTTGAAACCACGTCTGGTGATCAAGAAAAAGGCTCCGATTTCTTGACAGCTTTCCAGGACGAAGAGATAAAGAAAAAGTGGGACACAAGGGAATAAAGAGAAGAGAGCATGGTGGTTGGAGCAGCCTTCTGCCATTCTTCTTCTCTCCTGGCGCCGCCATGCCGGACGAAAATCGTCTGCACAAGTCCCACAAGCGGTTGGGGGCAGACGAAGGCCTCCTTCTCGCTCGCGAGATGAACGCGAAGCTACCGTGCCGTGCTGGGTACGGTGAAGTGATGAACGCGTGGGCTGCTGTCGCCACTGCATTAGTATGGTGAATCGGTTGTTTGTAATGTGGCAAATTGAATTGTGCGTGCTGGAAGCATGCTAGAAAGCTAAACGAATACAGCAACAACACGACTTCTTGTTTCTCTCCTTGTGCGAGCTACTGACATGCATGGGAATGACTCACTACTGCAAATGAGCAATTGCCGGAGGTGACGAATTACGAGCTTCGCTTCAGCTTCATATCCCACGATGCCGTGAGTTTGTCTGAACTTGAAACTTGACAATGCTCCCCAAGACATGCTCACGGCTTCGAAAGCTGATGAACTGCTTCCATGAACTCTTGGGAGCTTGAGCTTGCTGCAAACTCAATCACCGTGGTAAGTACGTCCTTGTAAAGGTCGGTCAAGCCTTCCCAGGAGTCTTCGACGGTTTCGAAACCTTGCCATGACACCAAGAGCTCCCAGCGACGATGATCACGGTTGAGCCGAAACTCCTTGAATGCTGCAACTCCGAGCGCCACTCCTTGGGTCGATACGTGCTCAATCAACTCGTCGTTCACGCTCAAGCTTGCGTCCGCGTAGAATTTGAGTCTTAAACCGTGTACGTCGAACTTGGACTTGGTGATCAGGTGCTCAATGACGAACGAGTGAGGAAGTGATTCCAGCACTCGAAATGGGCCAACCCAACGCACAATAAGCTTGTTGCCGCTGAGTCGTGAGTCGACTCGAGACCAGAGAATAAAATTGCCTTCGGTGAAGTTACAGACGGTGTAAGGATGCATGATTACAGGATCTTCACTCTTGGAGTGCGGGTCGTCATCATTTGGACTCTCTCCCTTTTTACATGCATTCTAGGATAGCAAAAAAGAAAACAAGTAGCGTAAACCACACGCACGCAAGGCACGTGCGACAAGTTGAAGATTCATATTAGATAGAAAAATCAGAAAGAATCCAGCGAGGTAAAGGCACGGCAGGATCTGTGTCTTGCGACACAGATACGCGTGTCTGTGTCCTACGCCCATGTCCTACCTACAAGGTGCCCCTCTTGGACAAGAAACAAAGAGCAGGAAGGCAGGCAGAAACAAACAGACTCACACACTCACTTTTCATTTTACCTCAATACCAACAACCGCCTTCCACTCAAGCTCCTCGTCTCGCCTCTGCACACGACCGTGGTCCTCGCCACCCAACGCTTCCTCGATCTACGCCAGACCAGCGCTCATCTCACTCGGTCCTTCGGCTACGCTGTGCCATGTCGTTACAAGGCGCACCAAGCCTGAGGTGATCCCGTCTTTCGCGTCGCAGTGCGAGCGGACTGGGAGACGTACTTCAAGCTCACCAAGGCGAAGGGGAACAACGTGCGCCACGACTTTGAGTGCATGTTCAAGCCAGACGGCTATGCGGTTAGCATCATCCTCAGCAAGGCGAATGTAGTGACGGCGAGGGACGCGACACCGCCTCCCGACATCAGCCTCACCGGAAAGCGCGTCGTCGGTGTCGATCCCGAGCGCATCAGCCTGGCCAGCTGCGCGTGGCTGACGAGGACGGCGAGCACGCTATCTCCCGCTACAACAACATGGAGTATCAGGAAAAGATCGACCTAAAGAAGGCTGGGGCGAAACGCAAGCTGTGGATGAGCCGCGCCGAGCTGCAGGAAACGCTGACGCAGTTACCAGCGCCAAGACAATCAGCACGCTAATGATGATGGCGCATCTCTCCGAGCTGCTCGGCATCCTCGATTTCGTGCTGGCGCTGAACGGGCGACAACATGTGCGCAGCCTGCGTCAGAAGGTCATGTACGACATCTGCGAGCGCATCACCGCGGGAGCGGTGGAAGACGAACGGTCCATGGTGGTGGCGTTCGGCGCCTGCATGCTTAGCAACTGCTCCCGCGGTCGCTGCCCCGGACCGGTGAAGAGTGCGCGTCGGGCGCTGAGGGAGCGCGGAGTGGAGATGTACGACGTCAACGAGAACTACCCCAGCCAGCTGTACAACTGCTGTCACGGCAAGGTGGTCCCATGTACAGTGAGGACAGGGCATGGCGATTCACGGAGTGCGACGCTGTTTATCAGCGACATGCATGCGCAAGACGATGAATCGTGACGTCAGTGCAGCGCTGAACATCCTGTACATTTTCATGGTAGACCCTGCACGGCGATCAGCCGTGGGAGTTCACACGTAGATATCAGACCAAACTCATGCGTGCCGCTCTCACCCCTTAGGGTCGTGTTGTGGAAAAGCGCGTGAGAGGGGTTAGGAGCCCTATATTCTTGGAGGCAGGGAGGTGTCATTCTTCAGTGTATACTGGGGTAACATATTTTTGGTACAAGTAATAAATACCTTCAGTCTCGATTTCCAGCATGATACCACCAGTTTCAATGGGCAGACCGCATCATGTTGTACCCATAGCACCTGCAAAGTCACAACTGTCTTGCTCACCTTGTTGAGCTCATCGTCCCAACTATTGCTTGGACGTCTACTTCCGTCCACCACGATTAGCAGGCGCTTTGACAGCCGACCGCATTGGAGGCAGCGTCAAGTGGGGCACTTCGACGGTTGGAGACCTCGTTGGGAGCATGCGCACGTCGCACAGGAGCGTGAACAGGCTGAACGCGCTCGAGAGCAACTGGGCGGTCCCCACCACCAGCGCAAACACGCCGATGAGCTTGTAATTGCTGCGCATGAGCAGGTAGAACTCACTGCGGCACCATGAACTGCCCTTGCTGGGACACGGGAACCCCACTCCAGCCGAGGAGGAGCACTCGGCAGCCTTCTTCGCACAGAACTTGCCACCAAGTGCGTTGATCTCGTCCACCATGTTGAGTAGCGACGCGTCCCAGGGCAACGTGGCGCTCTTCTTCAGCTCGTCCATGCTGACGTAACCACAGCAGAGCAGGGACTGCTGGATGCCGCGCCAGCCGGCTGTGTCTTCCTGCGTGTACTCGTGGAGATTCGTGATCACCGCAGTCTCGAAGATTCGTACTTTCTGGAGCGCAAAATCGTTCACCTCTGCGCTCTTGACGACACCGAGCAGCGTGAGCGAGACAATGCCGCACATGATCATGATCGCAGCGCCAGCTACACTCAGCAGGATGAACTGCAACAAACAACAAAGTTTGCCAGTCAGTATCAAGCCAGGCAGTATGCAACAAGCTGACAAATGCCGACTCGTACCGTTCCGAGGGAATAATTCCGAGTTCCGTGCGTCACGCACTTGCGCTGTTGCTGCAGCCCATAAAGCCCCAATCCGGAAAGCAGCGCCAGCGCCAGCCCCGTGTAGGAGGCGACATAGTAAACGAACGCTGGAGCGATGTGAGCATTGTCCTGGAAGTAGAGCAGATACATCCCGAGGCCCAGGAGACTGAGCCCAATCAGGATCACGATGACGCTCCATGCGTACAGGAACATCTTGACTGGATGCGCGCCGAAAGTGCCTCGTACGACGTCACTGAACGAAAGCTGTCGATCTCGATAAACGATATCCAGCTGAGCCGCTGAGCGCACGGCGTCTTTGTGCGCACTTGGCATCGTGAGCTGCACTTGAGCAGGAGAAGCTGAAGGCGCAGGCATCGCGTCGAGTCTGTTATAAGGCTGGGCCACTACGTAGCGCTGTCTCTTGCTGCTCGTAAGCAGATGCCACGTTCGAACGAGCACTCTGCTGCTTGCTGTGCATCGGATTCTCAAACCGCCAGCAGACTCTTGACGCCATGCCGCTGAGAAAATGGCCACACCGGCTTCTTGCTCGCGCTTTGAGTCTCACGCCTAAATATACCGAGCGCTTCTTCAAGATGATGACTGGAGAGAAACAGCCACTCAAATCTGCTTGACCATTTGTCAAATCTCAAATCGTATGGTCTCTATTTTATGTGTAGTTCAAACCGGCATATCCCAGCGTTTGACGGAGTCATATTCGACTCTCAGGCGTACTCGAGTCCACGCGTCAGCGCAACAGAATGGTATGCGCCTGAAGAAAAACAACAACAGATTGCTGATTAGATTCAACCATATCACAGAAAGTGTGATTAGAATCAGCAAGTAGGTACTCACCACAAGCGATCCGCGCGATCGAAAAGTCCTTGAGCGCATCCACACGCGCCACTTGCGCGTCCTCGGTCTTCAACTGCGCGCCATTCCCTGCAGCCGCCGAGCCCCACATGAACAGTCTTCCATCGTCCAAGCAAACAGCCGACGTGAACGTCCCGCAGGCGATGTCTCGTATTGCTCTACCGTCAGATGTGGTGGCCATCGTTGACTGCCGATTCTCGAAACTCGACTTCTGGATCTGGATCTCTTGCGGTGACAACACGACCATGTCCGGAGCCAAAACGTGCTCGACGCCAAGCTGACCTGCCGCCGAGTCGCCCCATCCGTACAGCTTTCCCGAGCTTGTGCTAACAATCGTGTGATAGCTCCCACATGCAATCGCTGTCAACATCGCTGAACTTCCGTCCTCAGTGGTGTCTAGGTCGTCCATCCACGGACCAGAGATCTTGGTGGGCAGCAGACTGTTCTCCCGTGTTCCATTGCCCAGAGCACCAGAGCTTCCGAAGCCCCACGTGAACATTTCACCTTTGTCGCTGATCGCAGCAGAATGACACTCACCAGCATCAATTTTCACGATCTTCTCACCATCGAGAGCCTGCACTCTCACGGGGAACTCCTCGTCCGCCTCCGAGCCGTTGCCCAGCCGACCGCCAAAGCCAGCGCCAAACGCGTACACCTCGCCCTGCTTGGTCAGGGTGAGCGTGTGTTCACGTCCGCAGGCGGCTGACTGGATGTCGTGAAGCGTCGTGACCTTGGTCGGAAACGCGCAGCTACCAGTGTCGCCAGTGCCCAGACGACCAGCCTCCGCCCAGCCAAATCCATACAGCTCGCCATTCACCAGCACTGCCATCGTGTGCTCGCGTCCACATGAGACTTGAGCGATACCACCGACATTCGCACCGACAGTCTCGATCAGACTGACAAAGAAACTCACTGCAGTCGGCGCCTCGACGGACTCTTCATCTCCGTGTCCCAAGCGCCCGCACTCTCCGTACCCGAACGTGTACAGGAAACGATTGTCTGTCACGAGCGCAGTATGGCGATAGCCACAGGAAACCTGGACAACGCGACGCAGGGAAGGCTGGAACCTTAAGAGGCCAATATTCGACGACGCTTCTTCTGCAAAAAACGGATGGGACCGAAGGTTCGCTAGCCTGGACTCGCTGGGCGCGGTCGCAATCTGAGATTCTTCGTCCAGAGACAACCCGAAGGGCTCACCCCACACCAAACCGACACCTGGGGCTGGATTCCCACTCGCACCAGAAGATTTCTCAAACGAAGACGAGACGCTGCGAGCGACGCTTGCAAATGTGCCTCCAGACACCATCCACGATCCATTATGCGCCGAAGGAATGAGATAACACTCGACGAACCAGAGGATGTCTTGACGGACAGCTGACGCTGTCAATGCCGATTCGGTGCTCAGGGCCCTCGCTGTCTTTGCGTGCTTCACCTCACCCTGGCTGTTCAGTGACTCGCTGCGATCGTCACTGGCGTTGCTGCTCAGACTGCTTGTGCTCATCTGCTTGTGCAGCGTCCGCGATTTTTCAAACTCGAACGACGCCGCCTTTGTCGCGATGGCATTGATCGGGTCGACAGTCCAGCTCTTCGCGACAGTTCGTCTGCAGTTCGCGTCGACTGTTGCAATCACACTCAGCCACGTCTGCTGCATTTGACTACTTTCCAGTTGGGTGCGAAGCGAGTCGGAGATTGTCGAAGCTTGAGGTCCTTGGACTCCGCCCAAGTGGATCATGAAGTAGATGATGGAAAACAACGGGTGCGACGAGGAGCTCTTCGCGAACTGAGACTGATTCGCAGGACGGTAGAAGAAGCGAAGAATAGACAGGATCTGTTTCCACTGCTCTGATGATCCCGACAGAATCTCATCTTCGTTGACGCTGACCATTTCCAGACAACGTAGCGCAATCATGTACTCCACAGGGAAGAGCGACGCGGTTCCATTGATGATGTCCTTCGCTTCGTCACAGTACTCCTTCGCAACTCCGCGGCTTTCGTCAGAAACACTGGCTGCACGAAGTGCTTTCACAAGCCTCGATCGAACTGCGTGGACTTCTTCCCAGGTGCGCGAGTCTGTCTCAATCCGCAGTTCGTTTGGATGGTTCAGGCTTTGGCGAGCTTGCTCTAGGATATCGGCAAAGTAGTTGCGATGAGATTCCACCTCAGTGAAGTTGTTGGACGAAGGTCTCTCGGTTCTTGTAAACCCATTCACGTGATCTGTCGCGCTAGATAACCGGTTCAACTCGGTGTACTGGAGTCGGAAGAACTGCAAGCTGCTCCACAGAAGGGTCGGCTGGAGTCGCATTGCAAGCCTCGGGTCGTTGCTCTCGCTGGGGAAAGTGATGTCATTCTCATTCCGAAGAAATTCTACCGACACAAATCGGTTCTCGTGCAAGTCGGGCAGAATCTCTTTCGACATCTGGGCGTCGAACGCGTGCAGGAGCGCATTAAACAGCACAGATGGGTTCCCTCGAATGACGTGGCGATACTGCGCGATCGCTGAGCCAGTCC
The DNA here is from genome assembly GCA_023334315.1 of Globisporangium alternatum. Taxonomy (NCBI): domain Eukaryota; phylum Oomycota; class Peronosporomycetes; order Pythiales; family Pythiaceae; genus Globisporangium; species Globisporangium alternatum. The sequence goes on along the minus strand of JAASGT010001168.1, from coordinate 3,261 downwards.
TGATGCTGGAGTAATCCAACGCGGCGCTGGATGCGAACGGACCAAGCAGCAGCAGAATCGGGGCGTCGACGTTCCAGAACTGGTCGCCGACGCATTCTTGGATTGGGCATCGGTGCATCGGAAGATCATCATGGAAGATCCCGTGCATGATGGAATCGATGAACTGGATCAGTCGGAGCTTCCGAGACTGCCAGTGACTCGTAGTCACGTTCTCGTCGTTGAACAACTGGTACCGGAAAATCGTTTTCGCCATTCTCGCGACGATCTCACTCGCCACTAGCGTTCGAACACCTGGTTGGCGAGCACTCTCCAAGTATCCAAACACCAATGGGAGGAAGCGCATGTTGATTCCACTGTCACGCATTGCTTCCCTCAGGTGAACGCTGTCGATCACGTACGTCCCCGAGTTGTCTGAGCTGCTGTTCATCACCGCGCCAGCTGTAGCTAAGGACGACCTGCGACGACGAAGCACGGGCTCGTTTTGAGCATTCGAGGTAGCGTAATCCGACTTTCCGAAGACAGCTGGATCCGTGTTTGCTCTCGCCAAGTACGACCGTGACTGCGAAGTAGCTGGGGACGTTTGCTGTGTTGTCAGCTGAGGTGACAATCCAGACAAATCGCCAAACGTGACCAGCTTCACCGCAAAATCCTTGACGTACTGAACGAACAAGTTTTTCAGGTTCTGCTCCGAGGTCCTTGCCAGTGCAGCGCCTGCGTCAGCCTTGTGTAATGACATTCCTGTGCCGTTGTTCGTGACGACGTTGATTCGAGCTGAGCTGGTCTTCAAATCTTCGAGGCGTCGCACCAGAGGGTGCACTTCCACTTGTTGCTTCATCACGAATCCTTCTTTCAGATCCAGCGGCAGTCTGCACTTGTCGGTGTCGATTGATATCACAACGTCGCCCCGGATCGTAGAGGCTGGAGATTTCAGTAAGAACGATTTTGCTCTCCAGTTCTCGGTTGCTGAGGTTGGCTCAAGCTGGTAATAAATCATGTCGAGGTAGGGGACCCAGTGCGCTTCCTTCTGTTGGACCAGCTCGTTCATGTCGTGCGCCGTCAGAATCTCCACGTTGTCCTTGTCACTCCCGCTCGCTCGAATCAAAAATCCATGCATGAGCGATGATCGCAGCGATTGCAGCAACACGTCGTCGTAGCGTGTGCTTACTCCCATCAGCGTCTTCTCTTGGTTGCCCGGGATCTTCCGCAGCAAGATATCCGGGAGTTCGCCGTACGAGAACGCGCGCAACATCTTCGTCAACTTGAGCGCTTGGACGAGCTCCATCAAATCTCGCTTGTCCATGGACACAACATTGAATCGGTCGCTGCGCGACTCGGCTGTGGCCACCACTCGCACACCTCGAATAGAAAATGCAGCAAGCAGCGGGAGTGCCGGGAGCTTTTCTATCATCTTGGCGTCCACGATCTTCTCGGACAACACAAAGTCCATCATCGCTCGGAAACGAGCAAACTGGTTCACTTCTTTCTCCAGTCGCTTGCGCCCACGCCAGCTTTTCGTGCCGAACTGCACTCGAATCGTCTTGAACCGGAGCTCATCAACATCACCCAAACTACTATGTCGAGACACCGCTCGAGGAGATGACGCAGACACGGATGAATGGCCATTCGACGACGAGTTCGAGGACTCGATGGATCGCTGGTCACTGTCAATGTCTGATGTGTGGTCGCTCACTTTCGAGCTGAGTTTGAATCCACCGGAATCTCGCGTTTGAATGGTCGTGAAGAAGATTTCCGCGAGCAGCTCGGCAAATAACTGAAAGTGAAGCCAGATCTGTGGTGTTCCATTTAGCCGCAGTATTCAAATGTGAGCCATTTTATACCATTCTGGTACGTAATGTACGCAGGGCTACGTACAGTGTAAAGTCTCTTCAGGCGTCGTCGTCGGGCACCCATGCTCATGTCATTGTTCTTCAGAGACCTGGATGCACAAAGCAGATCTGTCAGCTGGGAGTCAGCAGCTCAATTATACTGTGTCAAACGAAAAGATACTCACCGAAGGCAGAACATCCACTCGTTGACCCAGTCGCGCTCGCTCATGTCTGGGACGAGAAGTTTTCGCTCGCGAAGTGTCAGCGTCAGCAAGCGCCTCAAGTTCGCCACCCACGCGCGTCGACCAGCGGCGTTCTCATCTACAGATAACCACATAGGATGAAGACATGGAGCTAAGTAAGCAACAGCAGCATAGATAGTGCATCAACGCATGAATACTCTTCTTACCGGCGACTTCAAGCAGTACCTCGAGCCACGAGACGGCTTCGTACTTCTCTGGGAAACCCAGCGAGAAGCTCTTCTGTCCGTTCTGCACGTCAAAGCAGTAATAGCCGTGCGAGAGCACGACCTTCTGCGAAATCACCGACTGCGCAAAAGCAAAACAAACGAAATGGGATCATACAGCGTGATGAGATCTGCTTCATGCGCACACACCACCACTATCAATCTAATATGCGTCACGCACCTTGACGAGATCGATCTCTTTCATTTTGGGGCTACAATGAGGAACCACATACCACAGACAAGATCAGCTTCAATACAGACAGCCACTGTATAACACCGCACACAACGCACACACGACGGTACACATAAGCGTGACGACGTACTTGTTGCTGGTGTTCTTCTTCTTGTTGTACCGAAGGAAGCCGTCGTCCGTCACCACCGCCGGCCTGTCGCCACAGCGGAAGTGCACAAAGGTCAGTTCTTCTGCCGACAGACGCCAACGCGTATCCACAAGAAGGGCATAAACACACGTAAACGACACACCTGCTCCTCCACGGACGCAGGAAGCCCGCGTTGCGCTTCCAGAGCGTGCCCTGCAGCCGCGGCACCGCATCCATTCTCTCTTCTCGTCCGATCGCTTTCTGAAAATGAAGCAAGTTGAAGGCTTTCCTTTCGCTTCCAGTCACCTTCGCGCGACCGTTCGAGTTTGCACGATTGTTGTTTCAGTCGACCTTCGTGCGACCGTTCCACTGTCTTTTCAGCCAACCACAGCGCTGGAAAATGAAGTGGAAGCGCTGAAGGAACACAATTTGGCGCTTCGTCGATTTGCAGCTGGACCGCACGAGAGATACAGTCACACCTCCCGTTTGTGCGCACGAAAAAATGGACTTTTGGTACCAAAATAAACAGATAATCAAATTAAAATGATTAAGAAATGCAAGTAGAATGAGTGAGTGTAAAATCTAAGCTGAAAGCCGAATAGAAAGAGGTGACATCCGCATCTTCTCCATGCTCTCAACGAGCTCATAG
>JAASGT010001167.1:0-10583 GCA_023334315.1 Globisporangium alternatum | reverse complement strand
GGACCGGTTGTGGTAGGAGCTGGGGTTACTGGTGCAGTTGTTGTCGGAGCTGGGGTTACTGGTGCAGTCGTAGTCGGAGCTGGAGTGACTGGCGCAGTGGTAGTTGGAACTGGGGTCGCTGGAGTGGACAAGTCCCACACACATCCCCATGCGCCAGTCTTGATCTTTTTGCAGATCGCGTTGACTGGTGCGACGCACTTGCCACCATCGATGTAGCTCTTGAGGTTGCTCAAGCAGGCAGCCACTGCCTGGTCGCCGACCTTTGGACAGTTGCTCCCTGCTGGGTTCTCGCCACTGCCGGTACAGACCGAATCACCGATGCAGTACGTCGCGTCGCCCTCAACACTGACTTCCGTGCATGGGGTCTTCGGGGCACTCGGTGCTGGGGTTGGGACGCTCGGTGTTGGGGTTGGGACGCTCGGCGCTGGGGTTGGAACGCTCGGTGCTGGAGTCGGAGCACTCGGTGCTGGGGTCGGGACTGCCCACACGCAGCCCCAGGCGCCAGATGAGACTTGCGAGCAAGTCGCATTCACTGGCGCGACGCAGAACTCGCTCGCGTTGTCGTAGCTCTTCAGGTCCGAAAAGCACTCGGCCACGGCCACATCGCCAACCACTGGACACTTCCAGGACGATGGCTGTGGTCCAGATCCCAAACACACTGGACCAGTGATGCAGAACGTAGCGTCACCCTCGACGCTTACGTCAGTGCAGTTCGAGGCCACGGTGACCGCTGGCGTTGGCACCGAAATGACTGGCGCAGATGTCGTCGGCGCAGGTGTGGCTGGTGCCGAGGTGGTCGATGCTGGAGTGACTGGCGCTGGGGTCGTCGGTGCAGGGGTGACCGGGACCACTGCTGTTGGCGCAGGGGTCGATGTGGTTGGAGCTGGAGTGACCGGGGCCGAGGTTGTCGGAGCCGGCGTGACTGGCGCTGAGGTCGTTGGCGCAGGTGTATCCGGTGAGGCTGACGTTGGCACTGGCGTCACTGGGGCGACTGTCGTTGGCGCGGGGGTGGCGGTTGGCTCAAGGTTCGTCGGTGCTGGCGTCGGCGCCGTCTCATTCGCCGCCTGCGCGAGCGTACCGGTTGGCAGACTCGCTGCGAAGAGCGCGAGCGGGAGAAGGATCGCGGCAATCTTCATGGTTGCTGATTTAGTTCGTACTTGGAGTCTTGGACTTGTGCTCTGAAGGACGCAAATCGCAGAGTGACTCGTCCATCCAACAGTCCAATTCCGGTCCCACAGCCACCGAGCAGGCGCGTCCTGGACGAGACGTGCAGCAACCGATGGGTTGCATACCGTTGAATCGAAGCTAAATTGAGTTTGGAAAAGTATGAAAATTCACAAAGTGGGTGACGAGCGTTTTGGAAATCCATTTGTGGAAATACTTTTGTACAGCTCGAATCGTTTTTAATCGAGTTTAGAATTTTCCAAGAAAAACGCGTGAAATTGCACTGGTTTTCAAGAACGCCCTTATTCTTCCGTCAAGTTTACCGGTCAAAAAGAAGGACTTGCATACAAATGCAAGTCTAAACCACGGGATTTCACGGCAGCAAAAAATGCCCACCTCAGAGGTTTTAGATCTACCATCCAAAATTGACATTTAACTTGAGCTTAGCTTTGCATGACAAACCGGCACTTTTGTGATAGGAGAAATACTTGAAATCCAAGGTTAGTAACTTCAAACGGAAATGAAAGGGTATGCATTTTTGGAGCTTTGTTGGCAAAATATGTGAGGTTTAAACTGTGAAGGAAATACCTTTGTATCATTGCTATTACTTGTTATTTGGTGGCCACGTTCTACTAACTCTTCTGTGCGAAAGGGCGCACTCCAATGATAAACTGGATGGTGTTCATCGGGTTGTCAGCAAAAATCGTGTCTGCAAAATGTATCCATTTGACCACGTTTTGCGAAGAGAACTTCAAGTTGGAAGTGGCGTGGGACACCTATACTTAGGACAGCAACAAAGCCGTCAAGTGTTGTCGGTACATGTAGGACAATATATATTTATTTCAGGACAAAACTGGTTTTTTGTAGGACACAAATGCAGTGCGACGAGCCAGGTTTGTGGATCAGCCACTTCAATGGGTCGTCGCCTTTGCCACGTCGAAGAAACATGAGCTGCAAGGGCAGTTTCTTCGCATAACTGCTTCAATTGATCAGATTTGGTATTTGGTACTGCGTGCTTTGTGTCATGGTCTTCATCAACCTCGGTCGTCGACAGTGATGGCCGAGAGACTTTGCGACGCCCTCCGCCTCCACAATCGGCGTGCTGGGGCGAAATGCGCTTAAACAGTGAGAGCTTTTGGAGTCACATTCGCCACTTTTGTTCTTTGGTTTGCGAGTCCTTGTTGCACAAAGGAGACACACGAAGACTATCGGTTGACCAAACAAGTGATATGATGTCAACTGTCATGGCGTCATTCCGGCGACCAAGATACAAAAACGAGTCACTATTTCGAATACTGTATGTGAGATGCTGTGACTTAGTTGTATTGTTCTTCACTTGTTTTGTCTAAATCAAGTCCTTATTCGTTGATTTATACTCAAATTAAGACTAATTCGTTTATTTAGCCTTGAATAAAGGTAAAGTTAAGCATGGCCTCAATTGGGCTTTAGCTGGTAGCAAAAGCGCCATTCCAACGATAGATAAGCTAATTCCCCATCCTAAGCAAAATTTAGCTTATTCGACGATGATAAAACAACGTGCGACGAGCTCATTCAATGGCTAGTATTGAATTAAGATTGAATAGAAACAGTAAAACGATATGCAGCACTGCTAATTCGTTGTTTTATAGCAAGACAGAATGGATGAAAGGCACAATAAGTGGAAGTGTGTTGTCGCAGTGACGGGTGGAAGGGGTCTAATGGAAGGTTTAGGCCACTCCTCGGAGGTACAAGTGACATCGGTCAAAGGAGCGTTGTAGCCATTATTTGGAGTGCGCTGCCTTATGAAAAGAGGCACCACGCGTGCTCATTTTACTACGAGCTGCGAACACCTCACTTGGTGACCACGAGACGACCAGAGCGCCAATCATGGCACAAGCGATCGCAGTCGTCTTGAAACAAGCGGGGACGTGAGCCGTGCACGTGAAGACCAAGTGGGAAGTCGCATCAGTCTTCGCGCCATCATGAGTAGGTGCTTTTTGGCAATCAAGACTCCAGTGGACTGGAACGCGTTGGACGTCACAAAACGAATCTGTGGAGGCACTTTGCAGGTGATCAAAACGATCAGCTTTGTCTCGTAATCAGATCCCGTGGCTTCTGGTTCACGTGACAGGGCGGCGTGGTACCTCCTGAAGATTCAAATAGTCGCACCTTCGCAGGTGGATACCGGTGATCTGTAGTATGCGCGGCTAGAGTATGTAGTCCAAAGAACAAAATCGCGCTTTGCTTTCCTGTTGGACCATGATCAAGCGGTGCACGGTGCAGGTTTCCAGGCCTTTCACCGTCGATGCTGACTGTGTGTGGAACTCGTAGCGATTTGTACGCACCACTTCCACAAACTTGCTACATTAGTGTACTCAAGCGAAACACATGTCCTATTGAACGCCTCCGTTTGCATAATAGCCAACCGTGCTCCTCCTCAAGCACTTGCGAAAGCACGATCAATGACGCACGACGTAAGTTGTCGGGCCGTTGACTACCGATACAGAAGTATGCGCAGGCAACAAGTTGTTCAACCACATTTACGCGCCTTGCTGCACCGCTTGTAGCCGAGCAAAATGCGGGTGCAAAGGATCACCTCCGCTCGCATTTAGAGGAAGGCATAACCGCGTCGCTCTCAAGCGCTGCAGCTGCAGCACAACCACAAGTAGTTGTAATGCTCCATAACGTCAACCTGTGTTTGCTCATTCGTGATCGCTGGACAAACTCATACGTCGTCACTCGGCTCTGTCGTGTCATATTACCAGCAATAAAGGGGTATGCCTATGAAGAATTGCTTGTGAACTTGTTCAGTTTACCAAGCGATCAACTCCTCGCTCGCTTCCTTGACGCATTCCTGTCCACTCAAGTGTACAGTACTCATCTCAAGTTGAAAGCGAAGGGATGCGCCACGTCGTCGAGATTCGTCTCACTGGGTCAACAGCTCATCTTCAGATTCGAATCGAGTGACGGCGAATCGACGTCCCATCTGAACGGGAAATTCTCGAAGGCAAAAGCACGAGTAATCGGCAGTGCCAAGAAAAGGAAAAATCTGTGCAGCGCACATGTTCTACGCGCCCATGAGCCGAGATGTTGACTTTAGCCGTGATGTGTGAGCTTCCGGCACGTGATTCCGATGGTTCTGATGCCCGATGTCTTTAGCCTGGGTTTTCCGATCGCATGGCGTCCGGGCATCGAACATGTCTCCGTCACTGGCATTCTTCAATTCGCCTCGCGCACCACAAGACACCTTCACAAGTCTCTACTATGAAGCTCTTTTCCAGTCTCGCGCTCGGCCTGGGCGCCTTCGTGGCAACGACTGCGACGATTGACGCCGCCGTCACGGACAAGCTCTGCTCGTACAGCGCCACAGCGCCTGTGGGCTGCTTCCCCACGGCACTCTGCGCGCTACAGGTCAAGACGGGCGACAAGACCCCGGCGGATTCGTGCCGCCTGCGAACAAACCCGACCAAGCTGCCGCAGCAGGTGCACCTGGCGTACGCCGGCGCGACCGCGGGCACGGGCATGTCGATTTCCTGGGCCACGTACGACAACACGGTGGACAACGTCGTGTTCATCGGCACGTCCGAGGCGTCGCTCGCCAAAGCCAACGTGGCCGTCACGAGCGCCACGTACTACTCCGAGGGCGACTACACGCTCTACCAGCACCACACGACGCTCACGGGTCTCACGCCCAACACCAAGTACTTCTACAAGGTCGGCAGCAGCAGCACGGACACCACGCTGCAGAGCGCCGTGAGCTCGTTCACGACCGCGCGCGCGGCCAACGACGACACGCCTTTCACGGTCGCGGTCTACGGCGACGGCGGCGACGGCGTCAACTCGGTCGACACGATCAAGTACGTCAACACGCTCGCCGGCAAGGTCGACTTTGTCTACCACATTGGCGACATCTCGTACGCAGACGACGACTACCTGGTCGCGTCCCAGGCGCTTGGGTTCTTCTACGAAGAGGTCTGGAACAAGTGGATGAACTTGCTCACGCCCATCATGAGCCAAGTGCCATACATGGTGCTTGTGGGCAACCACGAGGCCGAGTGCCACTCGCCCAACTGCCAGCTGTCGTCGTACAAGAAGAACCACTTGGGCAACTACACGGCGTACAACGCGCGCTTCAAGATGCCATCGAAGGAGAGCGGCGGCGTGCTCAACATGTGGCACTCGTTCGAGCACGGTCCAGTGCACTTCACGTCCATTTCGTCCGAGACCGACTACCCGGGTGCGCCCTCGAACCAGTACACGTTGACCAACAAGAACGGCAACTTCGGAAACCAGCTCGCGTGGGTGGAGGCGGACCTGAAGAAGGCGGCGGCGAACCGCGCAAACGTACCGTGGATCGTCGTCGGCATGCACCGCCCGATCTACAACATCGGCACGGCGGACGGCAGTGGTAAGCCCACGGGCCAGCCCAAGGCGCTCCAGACCGCCTTTGAGGAGCTCTTCATCAAGTACGGCGTCGATGTTGTCCTTGCGGGCCACGAGCACTCGTTCGAGCGCCAGTTCCCGATCGCGCGCGGCTCGGCCGTGACCACCGGCGTGTCGGCTGACAAGAAGACGTACACGAACCCCACGGCGCCAGTGTACATCGTCACGGGCGCGGCCGGCAACGTGGAGAACCACACGAGCAAGTCGAGCAACACGGCGGCGTGGAACGTCGCGAGCGACTACGAGAACTACGGCATCTCGACGCTCAAGGTCACGCGCGCGTCGCTCGAGTGGAAGTTCGTCGCGAGTTCCGACCAGAAGGAGCTCGACTCGTTCGTGATCGTCAAGAGCTAAGCGATTTGGTCACTTTCTTGATTGTGGAGGAAAGTGGTTCGGTCTACTTTGTGGAAGGGCGATTTCTACGATTCTTGATGTGTTTTGAGAAGTGCCGTTTAATCCGAGACAACAGAGTTTGCTCTGTTGCTTTTGAACCGTGTTCATCATTGTGAGAAAGTGCTGGTAGTTGGTTGCTTGTGGTGTGTTTTGTGGGAAGCTTCCATTGGTTTCTTGAAATCTCGTGAGCGACGTGATGTGAACTCTGGTTTTGTCCCGTTACCCAGATTTCAGCATTGTTCACAGGAATATTGTTACCTCTGACCGATCGGTCGCCAAACTCCAATGAAGTCGAAAGAACTCGATAGAGTTCTCGCGACTGATTGCCTTCTGCGGGGTTTTCTATTTTAGCAAGTGCACAAGTCAGCTCAACTCTCAAACAACGTCATATAACAACGAAAAGGCATGAGCCTTCCCGCAGGAAGTATGCGGTGATACTCGCAGTCTCGTCCTCTCCCAGTAGCCGTGCAAGATGCTCAAACAACGGTGTCCTCACAACTATCTTACTCGTAAGCTCAGGAGTAGAAACTGCAAAAACCATTTTCATTTTCTCAACAAAATTAGAAAATTGGTTCTTTTGAATTGCTTGGTACCCGCAGTGGGTGCCAACAACAACAAATCAAAATGCGATACGAATGCTCGACATTCGAACTTCAAAACACCTCGCCGCCTCCTCACTGCTGACTCGCAGATATCCTTGAACCCACCAGCAGCCAACCAGCAAGGTAGGTTGGCACTCCGATGCCTTGACTTCCACTTAGCACGACGCGCGGTCCTTGGTCATGACGAAGTTGTCGAGTACCTTGCCGTCGGCACTCGCGATGAAGCTCCACTCGAGCGACGTGCGGCTCACTTTCACCTTCGAGATGCCATAGTTCTCGTAGTCCGACACGGCGTTCCAGGCCGCCGTGTTGTCGGGGCGCACGGTGTGGCCCTCGGCGTTACCAGCGGCGCCGGTGATGATGTGCACGGGCGCCTGTGGGTTCGCGTACGTCTTCTTGTCCGTCGAGATACCGGCAGTGACCGCCACGCCGCGCGCGATCGGCAGGTGGCGCTCGTACGAGTGCTCGTGGCCCGCGAGCACGACGTCCACGCCATACTTGATGAAGAGATCCTCAAATGCCGCCTGGATAGCTCCTGGCGTGCTCGTCGCCGCCGGGTTGCCGTTGTCGCCCGCATCACCGACGTGGTAGAACGGACGGTGCATGCCGACGATGAGCCACGGGACGTTGCCGCGGTTCTTGCTGGCAACCTCGAGGTCGGCCTCAAGCCAGGCGAGCTGATTGCCAAAGTTGCCGTTCTTGACCTTGCCGCTCGTGTACTCGTTCGTCGGCGCGTTCACAAAGTCTGTCTCGGTCGAGATGGACGTGAAGTGGATCGGTCCGTGGTTGAACGAGTTCCACATGTTGAGAGTGCCGCCGCTCTCCTTCGCCGGCATCTTGAAGCGCGCGTTGAATGCCGTGTAGTTGCCGAGGCTCTGCAGCCGGTTGTTCGTGTCATAGCACGCGGGTGAGTGGCACTCGGCCTCGTGGTTGCCCACGACGACCATGTAGGGCGTCGTGGTCATGATCGGACTGAGCGAATTCGTCCAGTTGTTCCACACTTGCTCGTAGCCAAACTTGTAGAGCGCGCCGGGCGCCAGGTAGTCGTCGTCGGCATACGAGACGTCGCCAATGTGGTAGACAAAGTCGACCTTGCCAGCGAGCGTGTTGACGTACTTGATCGTGTCGACCGAGTTGACGCCGTCGCCGCCGTCGCCGTAGACCGCGATCTCAAAGACGCTCGAGTCATCGGCGCTACGTGCGGTCGTGAACGAGTTCACGTTGCTCTGGAGCGTGGCCGTGGCCAAGCTGCCGACCTTGTAGTAGTACTTGGTGTGCGGCGTGAGGCCCGTGAGCGTCGCGTGGTGCTGGTAGAGCGAGTAGTTGTCTTCGTGAAAGTACGACGCCGAGCTCACGCTCACGCTCGCCTTGGCGAGCGCGTCGGGGGACGTGCCGATCCATACGGCGCTGTCGGCCACGTCGTCGGTCGTGGCCCACGAGAACGTCATGCCCGTGCCGGCTGTGGCGCCCGCGAACGCCAGGTGAAGCTGCTGCGGCGCCTTGCGATCAAAGTCCTCAGCCGAGACGAGCGTCGCCGTGAGCGCGAGCGCGACCAGCAGCGCGCTGCGCGTGACGGAGAAGAGCTTCATGGGTTAAACGCAGAGAGCAGGCGGCCGCGAGTTGTAGAATGCGTTTAGGGCGGTGGCATGTGAGGCCATTCGTTGTTCGGGTGGTCTCATCGGGTGACAACGGCGAGGAGTTCAGACGAGTCTTGTCTTCCGTGGAGCAGCACATCCTCATTATTCTCAAGTGGGCTTTCCATTTTTGCGATCGAGATTCCCAAGTTCAACCGACAGGCAAAACAGCTGGGTTTATATTTCAAAACTGTTTCCGTTTTAGTATTGGATGTAACAAAGGTATTTTTGTAGTATAGAGTGTAGGAAAGGAAAAAGTGGAAGGAGAGAATGAATGAGAGGAATTGGGCAAAGTGATTTGGCTCGGATTTGCTGTATGAAGGACCGGAATCTACTGGACTTGGATTTTGAATTGCGAGTGGCAAGGAAAGAAAAGATTTGGTTGTGTACAGGGTATAGCGCAATTAGTGACCACCTGATATATACCATTTCAAAGAGTATACATATATATGAAGGTTAAGGAATGGTAGAATAAATGAAGAATGCTGAGGCAAATAATCATACTTGTCATAAGCGATAGGAACACATTTGAAAGGATATACAGCATAACGCTTAAGTAAGACACACCTGATTTATATCGGTTTAAAAAGGGTTTACATATTTGAAGGTGACGCGAAGGTTGCGTAAAATCAAATATAATGGATTATGTTAAATGTTACTTGTTCAGAACACATTCGACTTGGGACCGATCAACAAACAACTGAGCGTGCTTCCAGCAGTTTCTGATCGCTTCTGCAGACACACAGCCCCAGTTTTCTCGGCAGCACTCAATTCCGTCGAGCAGCGATGCTTAATATGGACTCGTGTCGCCTTCTAGAAATGTGTCCACTGCTGCATCGTCCTTGAGGTTCATGTACGCGTGCTTTAGGAACGCGATAACACCTTGGTCCATTGGCTGAAAGAGAGGTGTGGTGTTTGGCGACAGCTTGAGAATGGACACGTTGCACAAGTTCATGCCGCGGTGAATATGGACAGGTGCGTTGTCCACGAGGAGGAGGATCTTTCGATCTTCTTTTGCCATTCTCTCGTCGAGATCCCTGAGCCATGCTTGATGTACTCCGACTGTCATCCATCCCTTTGTTGTACCGATATACTGCACATCCGCCGGCTTCTCTGTCAGCCACCTAGAGTTCATCGCTTTGCCGAGAAACACGAGCGGCAGTTTGTCGGTTCCGTCGGCATTGGCACCCACGATCATCGTCACACGCGACTTGTCCTGCTTCAACGCGGGCGCCTTCTTGAGTACCACAGACGTGCGCGGCGTGGCTTTGTAATACCAGGTAGTTTCATCCATGTTGTAGACATTGGAAGGATGAAACTGCCTTATACGATCACGCAGTGTCTCCAATTGCTGCATCGCCGCCTCCACATCCACTGAGCCGATTTCGCCATGCGAGCGCTTGGGTGCAGATTATATCGTGCAAGGAAGTGACGCAGCCAGCCGTTCCTTGTGAAGAGAGGGCAGCTTTGGTGAGGGATTTTGAGCTCCCGCGCGAGCTTCCTCACCATTGCCATCACGATTCTGCCGGATATTGGCGTGCTTGCTTGCTCTGCATAAATGATGAGCTCCACTAAAGTCGTATCGAGCCGCAGCATGTGTGGTGATCGTAGCTCTTTTCTTGAAAGACAATCGGCGGGCAAATGAGCGAGCGTGTGCTGGTTCTTCAGAATGCGAGCGATGCTTGACTTTCCAGGGCATTGCTGTAGGCGAAAATGGTCGCGTGCCCACTTCGCGAGCTCATGGTAGGTCCACTACAGCTGCTCTTCGTGCTTGGAGCAAATCTCTAGTTGCTGGAGCTTCGTGAGGCGAACGCGAATTGCCATGCTCTCTCTTGCAGTTTAAATTCTCCTTGGCGCTTTGTTTTGATTGTGGCAGCTCCGCAAGTGCATTTGCTTGAAGCTGAGGTTGTGAGAGCGCCTGATTTCCCGCTCGTTTTTGAAATTCAATTGCAGCGCCCTGTTGTTGCCTCAAAACAGTGCATTTCCAGTATACCTCCAATAAATTATAGTATTATTTGTGCGAGATAATAGGAATCCACCCGTGCCTTACTCAAGCGTTATGCTGTATTCAGCGGTTCGCGTCAATAAGCACCGGCTGATATGCACAGCTTGTGGAAGGTTATTGCAAATAACAGGTTCAAATTAAATGAAGATCAAAAACTGTTTGAAAACGTACTGTAAGAGGGTAATTTCAAGTGAAAACAATAGAATTGCGTTTTATCAACACAAAATACAGTGCTGGCCAAAAATATAGACCCACACGTATTTTTTGCATAAATTTAACCAATCACAGCGGATGAAGATCAAATTATGGCCAACGGAAAAGGAGAAAAAATCGGTTCGAATGCCGTTTTTTTCACTGAAAACG
>JAASGT010001166.1:0-10589 GCA_023334315.1 Globisporangium alternatum | reverse complement strand
TCTGGTCCGTCTCGTTGTGGTCCTTCATGTGATCCACGTACTTCTTGAATGCGCTGTGTACCTTGTCCACGTCATCGTGATACTTGGCCTTGAGCGCGTCGTGCTGGCGCCAGTACTCGGCCGCGCTGTCGGCGACATTGCCCAGCGAGGCGTCGGGCTTCACCGCGCCATTCGGCATCCTCGCGCGCGCTGCGGCAGTTGCGGCGTCCGGGGCCTGAGCCGCTGGGTTCACCGCCGCAGAGTTCGGCATACCCGTGAGTCCGCCAGCGGGCATCGGCTGCTGCTTGACTTGCGCTTGAGGAGGGGCCGTGGGCGCCTGTGGGTGGCCCGTCGCGCCCATAAACTGCTGCGGGTGGCCTGGGTACCCTCCAGTCTGCGTCTGGACTGCCGGCGGTGGAACAGGGCGCACACTCACGTTTGGGTTGCTGTAGTACGAGAAGTCAAGACGCGAGAGCATGCCGTTGTTCTGCAGCGACTGCGCCGACATGGCCGCGTTCACGTCAGTGGGCTGGCCGCGCAGCGACTTGAGGCGGTTGAAGATCTTCGTGATGTAGTCCTCCTGCGTTCGTGACTCCTTGTAGAGAGTGAGCTCGTACCATGACACGTTCATCCAGAGCTTGATGCCTGGCGGCGGGTCGCTCGCCACGCGCACCATCTCGTTGTAGCTGTTCAACAAACACAGTCCAGCATGAGTGCCAACAACGCGTCATCCTCTCGTACACATTCAAAATACACGTACATCTTGGCAATGAGGTTGGCGCGGTGCTCGCGTGTGAGCTGGATGCGCCAGTCAGCGCCCATGACCTGGCCGCCAACCCCCATCTGCACGGGGTTCATGCTGCCGGCGCCCATCTTCATCGCGTTCATCTGCTGGGGGTTCATGCCCATCTGCTGCGGATTCATGCCGCCACCTCCGCCGGCGTTCATTGCGCTCATGTTCATCATCATCTGCTGCTGTTGCTGCGGGGGCACGCCGTACTGGCCCGCGCCACCGGCCACGCCCGCCATGGGGTTCATACCCATGCCCATCTGGACGCCCGCCGGATTGGGGCCACCGTTTCCGGCGTTATTGGCCGCCGCGCCCGTGGCCATGGGCATCGACATGGGTTGCTGCATGCCCATAGGCATCGACATGGGCTGCATCGCCATCGGGTTCACTGCGTGCGGGTCCATCCGTCGCTTGGCTCGGCGCGTGCGTTCTTCCCTCGCTTTCGGCGTTTTCAAAACTCGCGTCCTTGTTTGGTCGAGCCGGGCCGAAAGGTGAGAAGACTGTCTGGATGGGACGCTTTATAGTGTGCTGTGCTGTACGGATCTGGTTGTATAAAGTACCCTTTTACAAGGGTTGATATCGCTTATCACAGGTAATGTAAAATGTGCGTAAACTATTACCTATAGCGATATCCATAAGACCTCTATAAACTAGTTTTTAGAAAGTTGCATCAATTGTGGTGGTCACTATTTGCACAGTTCATTGAAATCGATATACCGGTATTAAATGGGACACCCACATTTCAAGCGACCATACAAACCTTCCTATAACTCGGATTGAGCTAAAAAAAACTGTGGGTGATACCGCTCTCATTTCGGTATTTCGGTGCTGAACATCACCTCTTCAGTGCATCATACACCATGCAACCATCAACTCGAATTGATACGTTCTTGTGTTGTTGTTTATTTGGCTCTCTACATAACTGCCTGCTTCTCTCGCTCTCTCCATCTACAGTGTGCGCTTGACGACCTTGACGACGTACGCCTGCAGCACGTCGCCCGGCTGGAAGTCGTCGAGCCCGTCGAGCTGTAGGCCGCACTCCTGGCCCTTGGTCACCTCGCCCACCTTCTCCTGGAAGTGGCGCATGGTCTCCATCGAAATGCCCTCGGCCACGGTCTCGCCGTCGCGGATCAGTCGGTACTTAGCCTGCATGTTCATGGTGCCCATGGTGATCTTGCAGCCGGCGATGTTCGTCGTGCGCCGCCCCGACGTCGTGATCGGAATCGACTGCAGCACTTCGGCGCTGCCGACCACCTCGCTCTCCTCCACGCCGCTCAGGTTGTCGCGCAGCAGCTCCTTGATGTCGTCCAGCATCGTGTACACCACGCGGTGCTGGCGGATACTCACGTTCTTCTCCAGCGCCTCGCGGTCGATCGTGCTCGGGTGCTTGATGTTGAACGCGTAGATCGTAGCACCCGTGGCCTCGGCCATGGCCAGATCCGACGACGACACGGGTCCGACCGACGCCACGATGCGCTTGATCACAGCCTCGTCCGATGGCAGCGACGAGATGAGCTCGTCGATCGCCGAGATCACGCCCACCGAGTCGGTCTTGACGATGATCGGCACGACGTTGGCCACGTAGCCGGCGTCACCGGCCTTGAGCGACGCCACGCGCTTGGCCTCGTCCGCCTCTTCGCGGCGACGCAGCTCGATCTGCTGCCACTTGCGGCGCGCGCCCATGTACTTTCGTCGACGGTGCGAGTTGCCCGACGCGTCGTCCTCGTCGTCCTCGGCCGTGGCCATGAGGTCCCACTCGAGCAGCTCCTGGCGCTGCTCGATCACTTCCTTGGCGCGCTCTTCGCTCTCAACGACCAGCAGCGCGTCGCCGGCGTTCGGCAGACCCTTGAGGCCAATCACACGTACGGGGTTGCCTGGGCTGATCTCCTTGGCGCGCTTGCCGTCCTGGTCCACGAGCGCGCGAATCTTGCCGTACTCGAGGCCGCACACGACGATAGCACCGGTCTTGAGCGTGCCCCACTTGACGATCGCGTCCACCTGGGTGCCCACGCCGCGCGCGACGTTGGCCTCAAGCACGATGGCCTCGCCCTTGGCCTTGTTGTCGGCGCGCAAGTCCAGGATCTCCGCGTGCAGCGCGATGGTCTCCTTGAGCGAGTCGAGGCCCTCGCCCGTCTTGCCCGAGACACACACGAGCGGCACGTCGCCCCCCATCTGCTCCACGACCACGCCGCGGTTCAGCAGCTGATCGGCGATGCGATTTCGCACCTCCTGTTCGTCGTGCGCGTGCATGTCGCACTTGGTGACGGCCACGACCATCGGCACGTTGTTCTTCTGTGCGAGCTGGATCACTTCGACGGTCTGCGGTCGCACACCGTCGTCGGCCGCGACCACAAGCACGATGATGTCTGTGACCTCCGAGCCGCGCGAGCGCATGCCGCTGAAGGCCGCGTGACCAGGCGTGTCAATGAACGTGATCTTGCTCTGGCTGCCAAACTTCTTACCCAGCTCCACGGTGAACGCGCCGATGCTCTGCGTAATGCCGCCGGCCTCACCGGCCGCGACCTTGGACTTGCGCAGCGAGTCGAGCAGTGTCGTCTTACCGTGGTCCACGTGGCCCATGACGGAGATGATCGGTGAGCGATGTGGGAACATGGAGCAGTCGGCCGGTGGGACCGTGACCTCCAAGTCGATGAACTCGGGCGGCAGCAGCACGGGGATCATGTTGAGCGACTCGACTGCGAGCTCCGCGACGTCATTCGTAAGAATCGACTCGTCCCGCATGCCGCGCTCACCCAGGTCACGCAACGCCTTGATCAGCACCTTGGACTTGACGCTCATGCGCTCGGCAAGGTCCTCGACCGAGATCGACGTCGGGATCTCCACTTCCTTCGGCGCGAGAACGGCCTTGGGCGCCTGCTTTGTCTGCTTGCGCACCGTGCGCTGGAACCGGCGCTGCTCGCGGTTGTCGTTGTCGCCGCTGCTGCGCTTCTCTGACCAGTCCACGTGGCCAAAGAGGTCGTCGTCCGAGTCAAAGAGGCTGTTCTCGAACTGGAAGTTCTTCAAAAGGCTGCGCGCATCCTTCTTCTTCTTGTTCTTCAGTTGCTTGCGCTTATCTGGCGAGTTCCCCGGGGTTGCTGCCGCCGCGGAGAGCAGCGAGCCACCAACAGCTGGACCAGCGCTCGGTTTCTTGTTATTGTGCTTGCGGAAATGCGTCTCATCCTCGTCATCCTCGTCGTCGATAAGTCCCAGGGCCGAGAGCTCAGGGTTTCGTGCGCCCTTGCTGCTGAAGATACCGTCATCAGTGTTTTTTAACAGCGCACCGCGGGGCTTGTGCTGGCTGTTGGCGCCAAAGTCAAACTTCTTCTTCCCGCCGCGATTCGCAGGGGAAGCACTATCTTCTGTCTGCGACGTTTTGGCTTCGTCATTCGACTCGAACGCGAACGAGAGCAGATTCTGAAACTTGTTCGTGAACACGGGGCTCTGGTTGGTGCCGCTGGCGGCGCCCTGTTTCTTGTTAAACGCGTCCGCGCGATGGTTCTTCGCCGTGCGGAAGGCGTTCTTGCCACTGGCCTGTGCATTCGCGCCAGTGGCGGCGGCGTTTCCATTACTAGTAGCGGTTGTGGTCGCGCCCGCACCAGTTGATCTGGTTGCGTTGCTACTGTTGGTGTTGTTGATGCGGTTGGCGTTGCTGCTGCTAAAGAGATCCCAGTTGCCCTTGGCCTTCGTGCTGCTGTTCGCATTCGTGCCGAAGCGGCCAGCAGCCGTAGTCGCAGCCGCAACTGGCTTGCCGTCGACACCAGTGCCACCTTTCTTCTTCGTGTCCTTCTTGTTGCTCTGCAGGTGGTTGCGCTTGCGGCGGTCGGGCACGGACGAGATGCTGTATCTTCGCGCCGCCCAGTGCAGCTTTGTGGTCACGGCCGACTGCGCGCCGGCGCTCGCAGTGAGGGCACTGCCACTGCTGCTGACAGCAGCGGTGGTGGCATTCGCGCCGGAGGCCAGCGCCTTGTGCAGCGCGCACCGGAGCATCCACTGACTCATACCTGCGCAAGACGATTGCTTCGGAGCCGCTCGCTTGATCGCTGGTTGTCAAAGTTTGTCCTGTTCTTTTGTATCGGTTGGCAATGGCGACGCAGTCCCGAATGTCGTGGCCCAAATTCCGAATCAGAGCTTGAAGTTAGTCTATATATGTAAATTCAAGAACTTGTGCGCTGTTATCCATCATTTTAAAGACAGCTCACTTTACCAGGTAGTCCACCATTGTACCGGGTAGTCAGTTTCCGCTGCAAAATGCGGGGGAGAGTTTCTCTTGTGTTGAATCAAAATGAGACCGATGATGCAGCCAGTCGAGGTGATGATGAAGGCGCCGCCGCGCGTGACGACGACGCACACGGAGCCGCGCGCCCGCGACAGCGCGAACGACGTCACGAGCGGCGATGACGACGAGATGGACGCGGACGACGTGCTGCGCGTCGTCGAGCGCGCGCGTGTGCCCGTGCGCAAGCAGTTCCAGGAAGAGACCGCGACCGACTGGCGCGCGCGCATGCAGACGCGGCTGCAGCAGCTCCAGGAAAGCGCGCAAGCGCGAGAGAGCGTTGCGTTCCGCGTCCCGAGCGGACAGGTCATCGGACGGGAATATGTACGTGTTTGCTGCTGTTTTGTTGCCGTGCTGCTTCGACTGTGTGTGCGTGAAAAGAACTGCGTGATGCTGACGCTACTTGCTGCTATGATGTGCTGCAGTTTCTGGAGAATGGGTTTGAAAAGCCGATTATTGCTGCGTCGCCCGAGCAAGTGGGGCTGATCGGTGAGTCCCGTCTGTCTGATCTGTGGCTATGCGCGTTGTTTTAACTGAGATCTGACGATGTGGATCGCTTGGTGTGTTGCACCCAGTTCCCAGTCCGGGTATGAGCTTGGACGATCTCGAAAAGAACATTGGCAGCGAGCGTCCCATCCGCGCTATTGACGTGCGTCTTTTTCTATCCACTAGAGTTGGCATGACATGACAACGCATAGCTAACCTTCGTGATCATGGCGTTCCTATGAACAGGTGGCGTCCCAATTGGAACTCGCGGAGGACTGGAAACTGAAGGAGTGGGTTGCCTTTTTCGAAAGACCCGCGTCCGAGCGCAAGCGCGTTCTCAATTTGCTCAGTCTCGAATGCGGGTCCAGTAAACTGGCGCGACTCGTGCGGCCGCCGACAGCGGTGAAGGAGATCGGGTGGGTCGAGTCGACGTGGCCGAAGACGAAGAAAGCCGATCGCGCGCGCATGCCGAGAGTGCAGCTGTACACGCTCATGAGCTGTGCGGAGAGCTACACGGACTTCCACGTCGACTTTTGCGGCTCGTCGGTCTGGTACCATCTTTACAAAGGACGAAAGGTGCGTTTGAACCAATGTGCACATGGTGCTGTGCCCTGAAAGCGTATTTACTAACGCTGATATTCATGGTGTTGTGCACTGAACTTGCGCAGATTTTCCTGTTGATCCCACCGACAGATGCAAATCTCCGTGCGTACTTTGAGTTCCAAGCCCACTACAAGTTTGGTGAGTCGGACTTTTTAATCGATCACATGGACGACGTGTCGTACGTGGAGGTGAAGGCGGGAGAGACGTTCTTGATGCCGTCGGGGTGGATCCACAGCGTGTACACGCCCGAAGACTCGATTGCGTTCGGTGGCAACTTTCTCACGGGATACCACATCCAGATGCAGCTTCGGTGTCATGCGATCGAAGATGCGCTCCACGTTCCAAAGCAGTTCCGATTTCCTCAGTTCGAGATGGTGCACTGGTACGCCGCTGCGTTCTACGCCAAGAACATGCAAGTGTCCAAGTCGACGAAGAAAGTGGCCAATGCTGTTCGTAAAGCTGTCACCTCGAAATCAGAACTGGCAGGACTCAAGACGCTGGTTGCTAAGCTTGAGAAATGGCTCGAGAATGAAAACAACGCGGGCTCGAGCCCAAATTCTGACGACAATGGAGATGCAGTGGTGAGCGAGCCGATTGGGCAGAAGGACGTCAGCATCGCAAGTGTCTGCAAAAGCGCTGGCGGATTCTCATCGCCAAAGGCAATGCTGGACAGCATTCGAAGCAATCTTGAGCTGCAAAGTGCCCAACCTATCCAACTTGTCCAAACAACGATCAAACCCCCTCCAGTGTTTGCTGTTGCGGAGGAGCCTCGCCTGGATGAAGCTACGAGTAGTCCGTGTCCGTCAACAACAAGCAATACAAGTACCAGCGAAAGCAGCATCAGCAGTGACAGTAGTTCCGAGTCCAGCTCGAGCCTCAGCGACAACTCAAGCGACTCCGACTCGGATGAAAAGCCCAACAAGGAAGAACAGAAAGAGGACGATAACAAGGACGAAGAAGAGAAAACTGGAGATGAAGACGGGAGTGACAGCGACTCGAGCAGCAGCAGCAGTAGCAGCAGCAGCAGTAGTAGTAGCAGCAACCACGACGCAGCCCCTGTGGTTGAGGTAACGCAAGACCAAGGCGAGAGCAGCACCAGCGATAGCGAAGGATCCGACCTCGAAAACGCGTACCCGAAACTCCCATCTGCTCCAGTGGATGCGCTGCTTACATTCCGAAAGATGGCAAAGCTGGACGAGATGAAGATTTCCAATGCCTCGAAAGATGAGATCATCCAGCGAGCGCGAAAGAACCAGCGCGAACGCCTTGAACAGCTGAAGCGCAGCAAAAAGAAGAGCAGCTCGAGTTTGACGAGCATCGCCGCGTCATCGTCTTCGAAAGGCAAGAAAAAGAAGAAGGCTGTCCATGATCAGCAGAGTTACCAAGAGAACGCAAGCTCGTCTCAGAATATCCAAGTCTCGGTCGGCATCGCGTCAACTGAGGGTCAGGACGACTGGATCTTTCACTGCTCGTGCGGGGTGAGCGGGAAAAACATCGATGATGGCACCAACATGACGATGTGCGACAACTGCGACAACTGGGTGCACACGAGATGCGCTCTGAAACGCGGACAGACCGAGCTGGACGAGAAGTTCACGTGCTTTAAGTGCGAGAAGTGGTACTTTGCTTGCAAATGCGGGAAGCGCGGCTCCGACTACGACGACGGGAAGCTCATGATCGAGTGTGACATTTGCAAGATCTGGCAGCACACGTTGTGCGTTGGGTTTGAAGAGGGCGTGGTGCTTCCAAAGTACTATGAGTGCAGTTTCTGCAACCCGAACTCGAAGCAGCGTCCGACGTCGAGTTCTAGCAAAAAGCAACGCAACCGCAAGCAGCAGCCAAGCCAGCGCCACAGAAGCAACAGCTCTCAGAGCGCTACTGCATCTGCTAATGCTCCTCCTCCACCTCCTCATTCATCTATTGCTGAAGCACCGTCGACTGTGGCTGAACCAGCAGCGCCCATGGAATTAGACTCCCGAGCACCACTGCCTCCATCATCACCGCCTCCTCAAGCACCACCAGCGCTCGCGCCTCCTCCTCCACCACCAATGCCACCCTCGACGCCACCACCGCCTTCGATGGACCCGCCTGCTGCTTATAAAGCCGCCACGGCGTCGAGTGAGAAAGCCAAACGGAAGTCGTCAACAAGCGACGGCCACCGCAAGCGAAGCAGCAGCAGTAAGTCAAGCAGTGGCGACTCAAAGAGCTCGTCGAAGAAGAGATCGACTTCCAGTGGCGGAAGCAGCAGCAGTAGCAGAAGCAAACCAGCACCAGCCCACGACTCCTTTGATGAAGCGAGTGGCAGTCAGGCGGCTGCTGCTGGTATCCTGACGGAGCTCTCGGTGGTTGCTCGACCGCCAATGCCGATCACGCCAAAGTCATCGTCGTCGTTTGCGAACGGGGGGCACCATGGGGCTGCCGGCTGGAGCAGTGGCTCGAGCAGCGGCAGTAAACGCAAGTCCGAGTCAGCGCGCGAGCGTCTCGAGAAGAAGCTCAAGAAGAAGAAACTCCGCTAAGCGAGCGGAGTGGTGTGTAAAAAACCAGCGTGTGTGGTAGGCGTACTGTGTGTATAAAGGAAGAAACCCAGTCAGTGAGTGAGTGACCCGAAGGAAGCGAGCGAATGCACTGTGTACAAAGAGACAGGAGAAGAAGACGAGAGTTTGTCCGATAAGGTCCATTCGTCAAGAGAGCTGTTCCTACATGAGCGATAAACTCTGGAGTGTCCGCACCAGCGTGAAAAGACCCGGTGAGCACAACCTGTGAAACGAAGCTCATTGATTCGGATGAGAACGATCTAACCGCGCAGCCTAGTTCTATTGCGATTGTAGAAAGGCTCGTGGTTTGAGACAGTCGCCGATGACGAAGCTCCTTGTGTAGCGTTGCGCGGTGGCTGATTGGAGCAGTGGGGCTTGTGCGACCGTGACAAACTCGGGTTGTGTGCTGTAGCTCGTTGGCTGACTGGCTAGTTGGCGTGATGTGCTGAACAGGGTGAGTTTGAAAGTGAGAAGCTTCAACTGACTTCGAGTGGCGAGTGCGCGACTGAGTGCTCTGGACAAGAGACCTGTTCACTGGCATCCTGTTAAACGGTGTCTGTCAGCATCCATCTGGACATCTCACATGAGCTACACAAACAAAAGTGCTTCTGAGCATTCAGCTACACACACTATCGAGATTAAGAACAGAGCGACCCACACGACACTACCTCCTTGTTCTTCGCAAGAGGCGAACCACGCAGTGGAAGAACTTCACAACGCCGACGATGCCACCTTCGACGCGCAATCCGACCTTGACCGCGCTACAATACTG
Organism: Globisporangium alternatum; assembly: GCA_023334315.1. Lineage (NCBI taxonomy): Eukaryota > Oomycota > Peronosporomycetes > Pythiales > Pythiaceae > Globisporangium > Globisporangium alternatum. The sequence continues at coordinate 1,152 of JAASGT010001166.1, read as the reverse complement.
CAACATCCATGACAAGTATGTATGTAGATCTTTTGCCGTATCTGGGTTGTTTTTAAAGCGAGGCAGGTTCTCTTTGACATGCTATTTGGTAGGTCTAGGTTAAAAGTTTATTTTGAGTTTGATTCCTATATTGACTTGCCTCCATTATAAAAAGGGTCAAAAATCGCCCGTTGCAAGCTCTTTTAGAATTGTGTTCTATTTTAGGGCAACAGAGTCTCTATACCAATACTTGGAGGTTTGTGGACGATTTCTTGTATCGAAAAGCTTCTATATAAAACCTCTGAAAAATATATTGGAGGGTTAAGCAGTTTGTCCCAATACGTTTTCTGTTTAAAGCTCTCCAATTCCAAGTATAATGTCTCCAATTCATAAATCCAAAATCTTACTACGGAAAACGCCACAAAATAAAATACGGTGTTCACGGTAGATTCGTTTTAGTATCATACGGTATATTTTTTAGGGTCTTGGACGTTTGTTTTTAGGAACCCCCTCATTAAAATAACCACACACAAAAAACATGGGGAAGCTCCACGCGTGCTCTACGACGACCGAGATGCCTCGGAGAATGCAAGGCTGTCGAAGAAGACAAAACGGAGATCAGGCTGAAGCAGGCAACACGGTGCAATGTAAGGCTAGTTTCACTTTCACACTTATTTCCCGACCTGCACTCACGCCAACCCAAGTGCGGTTTTGAACAGAAAACGGTTGGGATCACTTGACACGAACATGCGAGACTTGATCAATTCAAAGCTTGTGAGCTTCATTGTGTCAGAACATGCAGTCAGTAGCTTTCCTACTGTGAGCTTTTGGTAGCGACAGTGCTTAGAGTGTCTAACCATACTTCTTTGGAACCAGTTAGTTGGGGGTCTCGCTCGCTTTGTACACACCAGGGGTTGCGTTCTTCTCGAGGTCCGCTGGTTTCGAGGTCGACACGAACGACTCGCGCGTGAACTCGTCGGCGCCGTTGAGCTTCTCGTAGAACTCGGCGTCGATCTCGCCGAACGGACGGTGGTTGTCCCACGTGCAGAACCACGTGAGTGGGATGCCGACGAACGCGATGATCGCGAAGGTGTAGAACGCGCCCGAGTAGCCGAAGCTAGCGTGGTTGACCCAGAGCGAGAAACCGAAAGAGCCGATGGCAGCGCCGGCCTT